>JAFBJQ010001344.1:1556-70819 GCA_016785345.1 Trinectes maculatus
AAAAATACTCTTAAAGAGACATATCGACTTACGAATTGCGATGACAAAGACTATGGCTTGGAATCAGAATGCTCGTGATATCGGTCAACAGACTAAGACACACTGGCACAAGACAAAGGGAAACACAGACTATTTAACAAACTGAGGAAGGGAAACAGGTGGAAACAATCAAGGCGGTGATGACAATCAGAACAATGGGCAACACCTGAAGGGAAGTGGGAAGCGACCTAATGTGAGGAGGGTATGGTTTCAAAATAAAACAGGAAATTATACCAGAGCAGAGACAAGACATGACAGGCATGAATTTTACATCCCACTTGATGCACCCATAGGTGTCCTGGATCTCTGCTCTTTGCTCTCTGCTATTTTCTGGAGGGACTTCATCTGTGTCAGAATCCTCTGTGCGACTCTTTCTTTTTCTTATTTTTGGTGTTGTAGATCTCTTCACATTTTTCAAGAAACTGAAAATCACTTGTCTCGATGCCAAGGGACTGCAAGGTCTCCTCCAAAATATCTTTTGATACCTCAGCAAGGTCAGGCAAGACCGCATTGATGGCACTGCGCAAAAATGTTGGCTCCAAGTCAGTCATTTCTGCTAAAATGAGAAAAATAGCGTGCAATATTTAATGTTTTCAACCATTAATGTGTTTTTCCCTACAAGTGTCCAAGACTGTGTTTATCTGGAGAAGATGCTGTGCTTCAGTGGAATAATTTGGTGCCCATTAACAGTGTAGGATGTTAAAGGATAAAAATCCACCATGTCACTAATGTCAAGACACTGGTACGGATACTCAGAATGATAGTCCACTTTATGTATATCCATCACGAAATACACCTCTGCATCATTTTTGAATAAAATAATGAAAAGCTCTCCAAACTCCACAGTCTCATCATTTTTTGACACAAGGAAATGCCCTTTTTTATATGTTGTTCCTTTGTACTGTATATCTGTGGAAACACAAGTGTTGTTTTCTGAGAAGCCAAACTCGCTCACTGCTTGTTTAATTGTCTCGCTGTAAAGGTTGGGGTAAAATGTACAATGGTCTTTGACATGCAGAGGCTTCTGCTTCCATGCCCCACTGAAAGATAAGCCTGAAACATCTGATGTCTCTCAGACAAAGTATGGCAGATACGTTTTTCAGACGCCTAGCACATCTCTTAAAGTAGCTGTGTTTACTTTCAAATCACATTGTCCACAGTCGTATCAGGGGGCCAAACTTCAAAATTAGTGCCCGATAGTGTCGCAAATAATGATGCTTTGGTTTTAATTTACACTCCGGGAACAAACACTTCCTTGATTCCAAATATTCTTGGATTATAATGTCATGATAGGCTACCTGTGACAGAGAAATCCTTTGTGCTCAAATAAGATCAACAATATCTTTAAGTTGGAGAGTTAACTGCCACACCTCATTGTCAGGACTTTGTACATTGTCACCAATTAAAACAGGCAACCTCAAAAAGTTCCAGTTCTGAATAGCTTGGCCAGAAAGCTTGGACCCTTCATTGACAGTACATGGCTTTGTCAGTGAATCAGACCCTTTGTATTTGAAATGAGTGATTCGCCGATTCAGAAGTGTATATGTAAACCACTTCTTTTTCTTGATTAAATATTTCAAGTACAGAGCTACATCATAGGATAACACTCTCTCAAATATGTCGTGACCCAAACAAGGTGGGAGACCAGGCTGGCAAACATGAAGATTTCAAAGCATTGAACACAGAGTTTACCTTAATGCCTTTGACGTCCTCCCCGTCTCTAGATGCAATAGCATTGACAGCTGAGTTGTAAGTTTCAGGGGTGCGCTGTGGACCACAGACAGTTGGATCATTATTTTCAAACTCAGTTCGTGTAATTTCGCAGTATCTACAAAAATGCTTTGAACGACTAAAGTTCTCTGTAAACCCCCCAATGCCATGTGACCAGAGGTTGTCTCCTGCAATGCAATACAGTGCACCTTTAATGGTTTTATTGCCCACAGAGACTCCAAATCTTTTAAATCGTCTAACATCTCTGAGAAAAGCTTAGCACATCCAAACTGTTTTAGGTCCTTCTCTCCACACACAAGGGACATGAGATCAGTATTTGACCACACATGAGCAGGCAAATTTGCCAAAGACAAAAGTACACATCACCAAAACTGTAATTTAAACAGTATAATACCCTTAATTTTAGTGTGATTACATGTTTGTGACATTACACTATTTCCACGTTAATTTTACCAAAGTTTTGTATTTTCCACAGTAAAGTGATGCATTTTTTACATATTGTTACAGTGAAAATTAAAGTTCAGCATCGTTTGTTAATTTAGGGCAATTCCATGTATCTGCTACTGTCATAGCTGACGAGTGCTGGACCTATGATGCAGACAACAGAGTCAAGGAATTGTTGCAAAAAAAGTCTCTTTAATGAAGACGAAATAATTTGCTTGAGCTGGAGCTGGAGCCGGTGCAGAGGTTTTGGTTTGGAGTCCTTGTAGAAAGCAAGCAAAGCCAGGAACACTGAGGTAAGTTGACAATCTGGCGATGAGTGGTGAACTGAACCAGGCTTATATACAGGGGAGAGTAGAAGTGGCAGATAGTTGGCAGGTGGCTTGATTGCAGATGGTTGATGGAGAGCAGGTGTGCAGGTAAGTGGTAACTCCAGCTCCACCCAGCTCTAGACACGCCCACAAAAGGGGAGGGAAAACAAGGAAAAAACACTAGGATCCTGACAGCTACACTGATATACTGATTTCATTTTCACAGTCTTTTACTGTTGGTATTTAACAGTTTTTTACTATAAATTTTACAAAGTGTGTGTTTTTACCTACACGACTTTCATCTGTCCAGATCCTCTCTGTTCCTTTCACTCGCACCAAGTTTATTCTTCCATCTGTCTGTGAGTAGGTGGCACTGAGCCAGGCATCAGTCAGCCTGCCCTCACCATAACAACCAGCGGAGAGGTCTTCATCTGATGGGACAAAAGAGCCCCGAGAATCACTGCTGTTCCCCAGGGAGCTTATGGGTGATGGCCAGTGGCCTATGGGCTCAGGCCTGAATATTTGCAGATAAAGGGATAGAGGTGGGCAGTAAAGTGTAGTGGAGTTTACTTAAAGTAGCTAATACCCTCTGTGAACCAACAAGCATCTAAAATATCAACACTTCATATATCCTGGCACTTAACATTTGAACCCGCCCCACATAACTGGACCTCAGTCAAAGTGGAAGTAAGTGTATCACAGTGAGTAATAATGTGAAGCACATGGAATTTAAAGGGATATTATTTCTTCATCCTGTTTAATGAGGCCCTATAAAAATCACTGGTGTCAGTGCTGTAGTGTATTCACGACCACTGACTCTTCGACACGATGCAACGCGAACATTCAGGCCAATCCCTTCAACCACCCCACCTTTAATCCTGCAATGCTGAACAATGCTGTGTCCTCACATACACAGGCATGATCAGTGATCCACTATATGAGACACTTATGCTGCCATTGCCTCATATAGTGACAGGCCAACTCTACACTCATATCCACATCAGTACTTAACATTAGTAATTCTGGGATTTATGTCAAACTATCTTTTTACAGAAAATACACAAAGCAAAGTATTTGTTAAAATGGAAATGGGCTGAGTACACTTAGAAGTGTACTTAGTGTACTTAGCCGTTAGATACCGTCTAGTTATAGTATAGATTATTGATCAATGTTGTGATGACAATGATTCCATCTCATCCCGTCTCAAACAAAACGTTTTATTTTCTCTACCTACAAACAGAAACCATACAATATATTGCAAAACTGGATGCGTCCACATCTATACATGCCAGCATCCTCCTGGACCCCTGCTTCCCGCTCAGCTGTGGTCCCATGCCCAGACCGGCACGGCTGTGATCCTAGTCCTACAGGAGAATAAGGAGACAGTTCATGTTGGAGCTGAAGTCATCGGCCAGGCATCCGTCAGGACAGCCACCAAAACAATAAACCCCTCTGTCCTGCTAACACAAGGTTGGTTTTGGACAAGAGGCCTGAGACCACTGAGATGGACAGCCACAGTTTGACCTTGTCTTATACTGTAACACTCCACAGACGCCCATAATCACAGGTCAGTTAAACATACCCTTTGAACTGTATTGTTCTGGATCAATAAATTTCCATTTCTAAAAAAAAAAAAAAAATCTTCTCAATAAATACCACAAACTTAATAACTTATACACATACACGTCTCCCAGAGTGCTGAGCGAGGGTTGACACAGATAAGTGAAAGACTGATCTTGTCAGTTGGAGTCCGTGCTTTGGATGTGCAGCCAGTAGGTGGAGGAGCAGAGAGACCAGGGGCATGGCAGTCCTTGATAGCCTGCTGTTTTATTCTCTTCTCTCCAGAGTCACAGCCACTCTTAATCTCAGATCTGCATCCCGCTGTGCCTGACCCCAACCTGCCACCTCCATGCTCCATGCCCACCATCTCACCATGGCAACAGGGGCCGACGGTGTGGCACACACATAATGTGCACACACACACACACAACACTTTGGGGCGTTTAAAGAAAACACATGATTGTAAAGAAACTGTATTATATGTGTAGGCACAACAGTCAGAGAGGGCTCTACCAATCACTGACCTCTGTTGTCTACTGTACTCTCAGTCTCTGACAACCCGCCCCCCTTCACTCCCACTCTCTATGGAGAAACAATGGTCAAATCCATGGACCACGAATACACAGAAAAACAAAGTGGCCTGTGTGTGTGTGTGTGTGTGTGTGTGTGTGTGTGTGTGTGTGTGTGTGTGTGTGTGCGCGCGCGCGTTTTTCCCTTTTTCAATGGAACAAAAGTAAGAAGATACAAAGAAAGCACTGACAGTACACTATACACACACACACACACACACACACACACACACACACACACACACAAAGAAGTAAAGCAGGGGGCTACTGTGCATGTGTCCTTTGCTGTAGGAGGTTGAGATTTTGCATGATTGGTCAGTCTCAATCTCTTTTAGATTCACAGCCAAAATATGTGTGTATATGTATTTACATACACAGAATGTGGACTTGTTTTGGTGGATGGTTGGGTGTCAGGCGTAGATTTGAATTGTGTGTGAATTTGAATTGAATGTGCATGTTTCAGAGGTAGGGGTTGTGTGTCAGCTATGACTGGTGTTGAAACAAGAGTTAAAGGAATGTTGCACTACATTTTTGACTCACACACACTTACATAGTAGCGATGGAGCCGTCACACACATCTATACCGCCCTCTGAATGATATGACTTTTGGCTTTTCTCTCTCTTTCTCTGTGGGTGTGTGTGTCCACTCTGTAGCCTCTCTGTACTGGCATGACTTCATCCACATGCTAAACCTACACAGACATCACATATCCTAGTGTCACAGCTGCCTACACACTGTGCACCCAAAGAAGTACAGCAGATAGACCAGACATTCATTCAGCAAAAGGACCATCTGCTACGCACTCACAATACACTGAAAGAATAGCATATGGTTCCTATATGTGAGATGTACTGTCAGGTTAAATACACTGAACTGATCATGTAGACTTGGACTTTAAATGTCTCAAGATGAAATCGAGATAAAGGTTTTGTCCTTTTCCCAAATGGCCCTGACTCCAAGGTGCCAAAAGATACAGGATTAGGTGACAGGAAGTTCAAAAATAAATAAGTGAAATGAGCTGAGACTCAACTAAGCTGACGGGAAACACAATGAGGACTTGGCCTTTGAATGTTTTTGGTTCAACATAAATCACAGCATGACACTGGCAGGATTCCCCAAAACCTTAAAGTTCACATCCTGTGTGAGTTCTCTTATGGTGTGTTGAATGATCAGTAAGAAAAGAAAACAATAATAGAAAATGCTTCCATGCTGCCACCCAGTGTCTGTTTGGAAGCATGTCATGAACACTCACCAATATGTAAAAACATCTCTTTTATTTAATTTGTGGAAAGTTGTGTTTTTTCTACTCATATTAACCCTGGTCCCAAACATACCCCTGGCTCTTTAACACACATGTGTTTGATTTCATAACATACATACAACAATAATAAAAAAAGACTGGGATGAAAACAGGTCCTGTCTATACAGATCTAAAACTCTGGATGCCCGACGGAGACGGCTACACTGATTTGGACATTTGCAGACTGTCTGTGTGAATTTAAAATAATATTAAAGAAATGATTTGAGTGGCTTCTGCATTAAAAGATCTGTCCCTTAGTATCATCATTATTTTCAAGGCAATAACATTTTGGAGCCAATGGTAGAAAACTAGTCACAGGTGCTACTACGTCACAGCTCCTCCTTGCCGTTCTGAGAGTCTGAAGCCGACGTGCTGTCAGCTTTAATTTTTTTCTTGGTGCTTTTCGCAGCTGTCTTTTTGTCTACCTGCTTGGCTTGTGTTTTAACTGTCTTTTTCCCATCTTTGTTTGCAGCAGCTTTGCCTTTGTTGTCCTTTCCTTGGTCTCCAGCTTTGGCCTCTGCTTTCGGAGCAGCTTTGGTTTTGGTGCCTGTTGTTACTTTCTTTTTCCCATCTTTGTTTGCAGCAGCTTTGCCTTTGTTAGCTGTCTTGTTGTCCTTTCCTTGGTCTCCAGCTTTGGCCTCTGCCTTCGGAGCAGCTTTGGTTTTGGTGCCTGTTGTTGTTTTGCTGACTGTTTTTTCCTTTGGTGGGTCAGCTGGTTTGTCGGCCTGCACGTCCGCCTGCTGCTCTGCTGGTGTGTCGTCTTGTTTTCTGCCTGCTGTCTCCTTGGCAGCCTGTGCAGGAGGCTCTGGTGCTGCTGACTGGGGCTCGGAGCTGTCCGCTGCCTCCTTCTTGCTAAACTCGGCATTCACAGGTGTAGACAACATATTCAGCATATCTTGAGCTTGGATCCTTTCCTACAGAAGCAGAGGGGAAATAATGCACAATCATTTAGTTAGGAATCGAAATACCAGAGCCAGAGGCAAACACAAAAGGTCTATTCACATTTTGACTGTTATTTGCACTATTGGTTATTTATCACCATCCAAATTACTTGTTGTATATACTTCTTTATATTGTTTTTCTTTTTATATCTGATATTGTTAATAACTTTTTATTTTAAGTTTATTTTATTTTATTTTATTTTATTCTATTTTATTCTTTATATTGCTTGTAAGATTGTTTCCATGCCCTGTTGTTGCTGCACTGTAATTTCCCAATTTGGGATCAATAAAGTATATCTATCTATCTATCTATCTATCTATCTATCTATCTATCTATCTATCTATCTATCTATCTATCTATCTATCTATCTATTTGGTTCATAACACAACTATGTTTACATTTCAATTTACATTTCTGTTACTTTTCTCTGCACCAACAATGATCCACTATGTGTATTAAGTTTGATTTTAGATTCAAGCCACCTTCAGTCTGTGTGAGTAGTTATTTTTTGAACCTTTTGAAAGAGACATTTACCATTGTTCTCTACTTCATTTCATTCTGATTCATTGTTTTGTAGATGTGGATTCATAGTGGGAGATAAACTGTGGGAATTAGCAGATAAATCTTGACAGTGCAGGATTTCAGGACCGTCTATATTCAGTCAGCCTGTCTATATGTTTGTCTGCAGACGACATCTGTACCTTTTCCTCACGAGCAGGATCCAGTGTGAACCACAGTGCTACAGCACACCTCTGACCCTTAGTGACAGCTCGAACACCGTGGGGGTTTTCTTTCCCCGCACCAAAGCCCACCACGCGGCCACACTGTGGGCGCACCTCAGCCTGGAGAAATGTGAATCGGTACAACATGCAAGATAAAAACAATTAAATACAGATACATCTTGAATTGAATTACAACTGCATTGATTTATTCATACAGGTGAACGCTCACCGTGACTGTTTTGGCATCGAGTTCAGTGAAAATGAATTCTCCTCCTTCAAAGTCATCATTTAAATAAAGAATGGCACTGCGGGTGGAAACATTATCGTAATGTTACATGCATGTGAGTTCATCATCAGGGCTGCAGCAGTGTATGTGTGTGTATGTGTACCTGTAGTCTCTGTGTGTGTATGCAGGAGGCTCCTTTATACACTCGTTGAGCTCAGAGACCAGCAGACAGTTGTCCACATGAACAGGGTGGCTCAGGTCCCTGCGGTCCTCCTGCTTCTCTGATGAACAACAGCACAGAAACAAGCTGAAACATGAATCATCAGCTACTAGAAGCACTCACCATTAGACCAACATGGACGATTCCTTACAGCTGCACTAATTTAGCATTTTCTTCACTGATAACTGACTGAATATCTATGCATTTTAAAATGTGGTTGCTGCCTGTGACAAACCCACAGACAGATCACCTGACTCTTCAGTTCCGATGCATTTTAGCATTTGCAGGTCATTGTGTATGTCTTAGAGCCAAAAAAGCCGTGTGGTACTTTTAAAATTATACCTACTGCTATATAACACTGAGGAAATATGTTAACTGCAAGTGGAATGACGATGCAATCAGGACCAAACCACAATCTTACACTAAGATGTAAGATGACCTAACTTGTTGCCACTGCTGCAGGTACAGCCTGTTGGGCATTCATTAATGTCTTCACAAATACCACAAAGGCTCATATAAATCCCCTGATTATTATTCATCATGGAGAGAGGGCTGTATATGTTTAACTACTGAACATCACACATATTTTATTCTCTTTCTTTATTTAGTCCAATTGGGATCAAGTGATGTGAGGTGTGTGCAGGGAAAGTATGAACTGAACTCTGAATTCCAAGAAACATTGCAACACAAATGCTAATGCAAAATTGCTTATATTTCAAGTCTGCAAACTTGGCCATCTGTTTGTCAACACGCTCACTACAACTTCTTCACAAAGCATTTACACATCAGCGTTGTGTGTTTTGCTGCCCCCTAGAAGCAATCCTCTGAGTCAATAGTGAGAAGAACCCTACTGTGTGTTACATGTTTTGACCTCACTTCACTGAGTGACCAGCTGGAGTCTTCCCAATTTACCAAAGTGAACTCACTCCTGTTGAGAAATAGTGGGACTAATAGAAAGAAAATGTCCATAAGCTGTAACACTTTTCCCTTCTCATTTTCTTATCTTGTTATCTTATTTGTTGAGATGGGTGACGCATGAGTGAGGAGAACTGATGTGTCAGGGAGAACTGCCTCTGACTCACCATCAATGGCAGAGCGGCAGACCAGGTGGGAATAGGAGAAGTAGAGCGGAGTGTCGAGGTGGAAGTAGGACTCCAACACAGTCTTCACCTTCTCACTCATGTTGAAGAAGAGATGAGCGCTCTTCAGAGGAACCTTCTCCTCCTGTCCCAGCTGCAGCAGGTGGAGGAGAAGACCAAACAATGCGGGTCAAAGGTCTTCAATTATATAATTATAAAATCATTTAAATGCAGTGGTGTGTGGAGAATGTTTCGGGGGCCAATATTTCAGACCACACACTTCATGTTGTGTTTAATGCTTTAGCTGTGACAAAGCTGCAGACCTTGACAGCCTTCAGGACGGTGACTCCCTGAAACGTCTCGCTGGGGGAGTGGGGGGATGGGCGCCCCCTGTATCCATCACCTTTCAGTGCAGCTGCCTAGAACATATTCATGACACTGATGATGTGATGGGCTGACACACACAAGGGAAAACAGATGTGGCAGACAAACAGACATCCAGGGACATTAAATAAAAGCAATAAAAACATATTTTGACTTTAGTATTTCACAGTTGTATTATAATGCCAACCTGCATAAACAGCTGTTGGAACAAGGTGGAATAAGTTAATACACAACTTTACCATTATACATTCAAGTACAGTTTGAGTTTCTGCAGTTTGAATTTCATACTGTGCTGAAATGACATGCACAAAATTAATTATTCATAGTGATGTAAATTCTTGACGTGATGAGCTTTTAAAGAAATGACATGCGACCCAACTTTGTGACAACTACTCAGTATCATTATATCACACCCACCCTCCACCTCCCCTTAGGTTTGCAACTCCTGCAGATGTTGGGATAATATTGTTATGGTGAATAAATTAGTCCTCTAAAATTATTTTAATGACAATCTGATATAGTGATTGACCTACGTCATTCGAATGTAACTCACATTGGAGAGGCGCTGCAGCTCCCTGCACTCATCCTCACTGATCACTCCATCCAGCAGCACTCGCTGAGAGCCGTTCAGCTGCTTGGATGTCATGGTAACCTTGATGTTACTGAACAATGGAGAGCTGCCTAGAGGAGGTAGGTAGCTGTTACCAGCCATGCATGGCAAAACATTTGAGACATGTGAAAAAAAAATTTCATTCAAACTTCCAAGTACCATTTGAAGCACTTGACTGATCTTCCTGTGGCACTATTATCTTGGCCATATCTGAGGAATCCTTCTTCTTCACCTCAACCAGAGTCTCAATCTCTTTCATTAGGTTTCCGATTTCCTCTGTGATCCTCGCCGCGGTCTCTCTGTCTGCCCTGTGACACACAATGGGGACAGAATGGCCATAACATCAAGGGAACTGCAAAATCAGAACATACCTTGGACAGGCATCTTCATGGCATTGTACTAAGTCTTACTTCTGCTTGTCTTTCAGTTTCTTGGGCATTACATCTTCAGGGGTCCATGTGTCCTGAACACAAAATGACAGCAATGTTCAATACCATTCACTATATTTCAGCACAGCTTGAAATAAGCACACAATGATCGGCAATGAATGGTTTGTCCACTCACCGGATCTACAAAGGTGATACCAAATGCTTCATATCCGAAGTACAGCAGCTCTTTCTCCAGCAAGGACCTCTGAATGTACTGTTTCACCACCTGAGAGTAAAAAAAAGGAGCTGTATCTTCAGTTTGGTTCAGATTGTTCTTGGTTTACATTACATTTTATTGAATGACATTACACTACAACACCTCAGCAGTGCCTTTTGTGTTATCACGTGCTATGGAACTGTTACACAGCTGCAAACTGCACCAGAAACAATAGGCCTCTTTTAACAGGACTTGGATGAAAGCTGACAGTGGACACAATGACATGCAACAGAAGGATCTAAACATGGTCTGCACATTAATCCCTAACCTGATCCTAAACGTTATGGCGTGAAGTTTTGATTTTTTTGATTTTTAATGTCTCTTGAGTACATTTGAGTACAAGATAACACACATGTTCACATGTTCATTTAGACACGTCTGTTTACCTGTCTGGCCAATATCGTTTCTGCCTTGTCCTCACCCAGCACAACAGAATAATATGCCAGGTTCTGTTTCATCACCTCATCTTCAGGGTGGAACAGCAGGAAGGTCTTGGCGCATTCTATGGCCTGCTCATACTTCTCACCTGGGCACGAGGGGGTGGAAGCAAGAGGACAATCAGCAGCAGGTATAAATGTGTGATCTCAATGATATCATCTGCATTATCTCTGCTTCCACTCAAACTGAATGCGTGGATTTTGGAAAATAAAAATGTTCACCAAACTATAAAATTCTAACACAGAGTTGAGATGGATTACAACAGTTTCTATAGATGTAGCTAACAAGCATCAATATGTAACTGCTACAATAATGTCTGGTTAATGTGCTCCCTGCAGCATGGTGTTTGTATTTACACAAAACTATCTCTAAAACATTGCAGTACGGTCAGGTTAGATTGTATGTACAGTATGTAGCTGAATTAAGAAGTCGTATGTAGTAATACACTGTATTCATCTTCTCTTTATCTGATTTTCATGTTGGAGTTACAGACTCAAAACTGCGTCTGCCCTTCCAGCAACTGATGATTTCATATCATCTATAACTCTTTAACTCCCAAACTACACACAATACAATAAAAGGTTATCTTGGTGTCTGCTATTTATATGAGTAGTACTCAATCACCAGACTAGTCCCATGTAAAAAAAAAAAACAGGTTTTTCAGGGCAGAGCAAACACATGTGCAAAAAGTTTGAAGTGGTGTAAAGGAGAAGGAAGCTCTCATTTCCCGAGTGGGCACAATCTGAATTATTTTAATAATTTAGAAACATATATATATATATATATATATATATATATATATATATATATATATATATATATATATATATATATATATATATATATATATATATATATATATATATATATATATATATATATATATATATATATATATATATATATATATATATATATATATATATATATATATATATATATATATATATATATATATATATATATATATATATATATATATATATATATATATATATATATATATATATATATATATATATATATATATATATATATATATATATATATATATATATATATATATATATATATATATATATATATATATATATATATATATATATATATATATATATATATATATATATATATATATATATATATATATATATAATGTATATTGATAATATATACATCGATAATGAATGGACTCTGCAGTCGTTTGCGCTAACAGTGAGTAAAACAGAGGCGTGCCACCATGCTGAAGCAGGTGCCGACCATTTTCTGGATATTGCAGACGAATGGGAAATCAAGGAAAAGTTGCCCACACTTGGTACCGACCGTGCTCGTAACATCGAACAAGTTTGTTGGGCACTTTAAGCATAGTCCATCAAACGCTCAGGAATTAAAGGAACAACAAATTGCAAACCGTCTTAAGGAATAATCACTAGCCCAGGACGTGCCAACGAGATGGAATTCCACGCTAGAGATGGTGAAATGGATTTAGAGAAACAAAAATCTCCACTAACCACTACCCTGGCGCAGCAAAAGAGCAAGGTCAGCATATTGACTGACCAGGAACTTTTCAAAATGCAAAAGCTGGAGGAACTACTTGAACCTTGCAGATAAGTTTTTCCACCCTCTCTCTCTCTGTGTATACAGTGTCTGTAGGTTTCTCTGTTTTTATGTCCTGTGTGTGTATGCTGAATCTTTCACTCTCCCCTCTGTCCTTCTCTCTGTCTTGATTGTGTTCTTTCTCTCTCATGTTTATATTGTGCATGCATGTGTCGTATACATACAGGAACTGTATGTATACTACATACAGTATATCTATGGTAGTAGTATGGTATACTACTACCAAAGATGAAAGAAGTGAGGTGTGGGCCTTATTATGCAACCTGGTGATGGGAGAGAGGCATGCACAACAACCAGCTGCTAATTCAACAGAGGAGCCTGCACCACAGAAGAGGAAGATGTCCATCTTGTTAGGTTCTTCTGATACAGATTAGGATTCAGCACTGTATGGATTGCTACAAATCAGAGCCAAAAGTGGATTTGCAGGGGTGTCCACTACAATGGTGGTCAAAGAGAGAGGGAGTATATGCCAGACTGGCACCCACTGCACACACGTACCAGTCACCCCCTGCAACCACAGTGCCTTGTGAGAGGTTGTTCTCACTCTCATGCCTCATCGTTCAAAAGAAGTGGGCTTCTTTGTGTCATGATAATGTCAAGAAACTGGTCTGCCTCAGTAATTGGCTGAAAGGAAAAAAGGGCTAAACCAGCTTGTCTCTTGCGACTGAAAAATGCAAATCTGTTCAAACTCAAAATTTAAAGAAAGCTATTAAAATAGGTTTTGAATTTAAATATACTTTCTATGTGTTTATTCTACATATATTATACGATCTTCTATTGATTCTATATCCCCATAAATAAATATCCATTACACACTTCAGCTTTAATTGAAATATGTGATTAATCACATTTTATTTTTGATAACGTAATCGCGATTATTCGCAATTAATTACAGAAAATTCGGCGATGAATTAGTTATTTGGTTTTAATTAATTGACAGCCCTAATACACACACACACTTGTGTCTGCCACCGTGCAGTTTGGTTTTTGTCACTCAGTTGTTCTATTGCCGTTGAGTCGCTTTTTGTTACTGACTTTTGGACTTTATATTAAAGCTTTTTGTTCACCGCACTCTGTCTTCATTAACTCCTTGGGATCCATCCACCTACTAAACCTGACAAGCAACTTATTTTCTTGTGTAAGTCTGGCAGCTTTGCAAACCTGGATTTGGCTATGTGACCTCATTTTTTTGGGCCGATCATCTTAAATCCTGTGATATTCGCCAACATTTCGTCTCTCTAAAGATTTCTGTGAGGCCTGAAGTCTGGGCCAGTCAGGGACTTGTCATGAAGCCTTAAAGCATTACCCCCATCTGGCCTATAGTCTCTGATCACTACTACACAGGAGCACTGCTACTGAGAGGAAGTCCTCCAGTCAGTATTAGCCAGACAATGACAAAGTGAATGGGCAGATCTTGTGCTATAAAGCTAAGCTTCTAATAAGAAGCAAAGAGAAAAAAATAACAAAGTCCTACATTTCCGGCACAGGTCTGCCACAAGGTGTTTTCGGTATGACTGGGGACACCTCAGTCTGATGTTTTCAAAGTGACTATAACATAGCTGGAGGCTCTAGATGAGAAGATGAAGGAAATATGAAATATCACTGTAGGCATTACAATGTGTTTTTTTTAAACTGCGGTCAGGAAGGAACCTTAAAGTGTCTTTCTATTATACGAGTGGTTGTGGGAGTGAGCCCAAAGTCTCTGAACCCAGACAGACAGGTAAAAGGCCAGATAGTCATAAAACAAACATAATGAAAATATTGAACTACGAAAATATTCATTCTCAAATATCTAATCAAAAATACAGGCGTGTGAAGAGATGACTGTGAGACTCACTGTTGTAGTAGGAGAACTGCAAGTAGTTGAAGTGTGTGGGGAGAAAATCCTCAAAGGGTTTGTTCCCTCCAGCTGTGGAGGCCAGATCCACAGAGCAGTGTTGCTTACAGTTCAGTACCTGCATGTAGTGGTCTGACACACAAAATCACAGTCACACAAACAGGAAGAGTCACCAGAGGCTCAGCTGGCATATGAATCTTTTTCTTTCTGCACAAAATCCCACTACCTGTCACGGTCTGGAACAGATCGGCACTGTACTCCATGTAGTTGTATCCGTCGTAGGTGTAGGGTCCCTCGCACAGAGCTCTGCACTCCTTATCTGCGATGAAATACTCATCTAGCGCCATTTCAAACTGTTCAGCCGCCAGACCAAATGAGTCGTGGCTGTAGTGACTCTTCCCCAGCAGGAACTTGGCCTGGGGCGAGAGAGTACAGGAAAAGGTACGCACATTTCAGCTCAGCTTTCTACATTGACATGTTGTTCATTCTAACAGCAGTATTAAGACAGAGGCCATTTTTCTGCTCTCGCGCCTAGAGATAGAGCATGAAAACTAGCCATTTATTTCCCAGTCTGTTTTCATCATACTGTTTGAAACCTCTCTATTGCAGGCCAGATGTAACAACCACAGGTATCTGTGAAAGTGTTACAGCAGTTAGACGGATCCCACTCTGTGCATATGTTATGACGGAGTCTCACCATATGTGGTCTGGCCTCCAAATCTTTGAAGTCCTCCTCCTGTACTCCTGCCATCATCCTGTAATATTCAAGGTTCTGTCTCATCTCCACGTGATCCGGGTTGGCCAGGTAGAAGGTGTGGGCTGCTGCCACAGCCTTATCCAGCTTATTGATCTGAAAAACAAAAACATGTTCATCACAGCCCATCTGTTTGAGGTTTTGTTAACCAGCAAACCTTCACTTCCTTGTGCCTCTCAAACAGGCCACTGTTTGCAGTAATTATACTGAGCAGACCTGGAGGAGAACAGGTATTGATTTGGTTCAGTCCTGTTTCTGTCCACCTGGCAAACTGAACTCCAACCTTCAACCAAGTAAATTAACAAAATTACTCCCTTTAGTTCTAGAGCTACTTTGTATACTACAGAGCCATTAACAATTTGCATGTTATGTTGGTCTCTGGCGGGGCCTGATATAGTCACATTATTGAGCTTGTGAGATCATTATAGACAATACATCACCTGCCTTCCTGTGCTCCAGTGACTTATTTAATTAGAGTGAGCAGTGAAGTGGCTCAGAGGCGTGATCCAGAACACTTCAACAAGATTTAATGTCATTGCCAGAGAGGTTCTGAGAAAGAGTAGTAGCCTATTAAGCTCTATAGCTTCATAAACATGCCAATATGTTGCTGTCATTTCTGCACTAAATCAGGAGTGTAGGAACAAGTGTAACGGTAATCATTATGTAAGCTTATTTCATCATAATTGATGATTATCACAATTAATGTCCTAACATTCATTCAGGTTTTAACACTAATTTCTTTAGTCCCGAGTGGAAGGCAATTGAACTCTTCTTCATGGGCAATAATGACACAATACTTGTTTATGATCAGAACAATTAACACAACTCATTGTGCTGTACCTCTGTCAGTACTTGTTCAGTGTACAAGGATGATAACAATATACAGTATTGCTATATAAGACAAGTATAATGCAATAACTGTTGTTGATTTATCACCCAGGAAATACTCGGGAGTTGTGAGTGAGTGAGTGAGTGAGTGAGATTGTGGCAGATTATGGGGGATCTTAGAGCTGTTCAGAGCCATAAGGGAAATAAATGGAGAAACTTCTAGCACGCATCCTTGCATGTTTTTTTCCCAGCTTTTTTTTCCCTGTGCGTTCATGAGGAGCATTTGAACGCAGCACTCGAGGCCTTTAAACGGCTGGATCCCAGACTCGCCTCCCTTCACACAGCAGCCTGATCTGACTGACTCCACCTTGAGACGTGGCACGGTCTCCTGCTATTTCTGCAGCCCCTGCTGGGGGGGAGGGGGGGTGGGTATTGCCGGCTCGGAGCTAAAGTTTGAATGAGACCATACATTTCCCTATGTGTCTTACTACATTGCAGCTTTGCTGTTAGCATGCTGGCATTAGCTGCGTACCTTGAAGTAGGCGACCTGTAAGTAGTTGTACGGGGTCCTCTTCTTAAACTCCAGCTCCACTTCTTCACTGACGCGATGCAGCATCGGCGAGCCGAGTTTCTCTGTCTCACACGAGTTAACACAGTCCGCCCGCTTCAGGATCCTCTGGAAGAAGCCCAGGTCCTCCACGGAGCCGGCCCCGGGGATGGGCACTCCCACGCCGGCCACGGCTTCGCCGAACGCGGTGTGGTTGGCGCAGTGCAGGCGGCACTGAGCCTTCACTTTATGCACTGCAGCTTTGTTCCTGAGCGCCTTCTCCGTGTTCAGGATGACCGACAGCCAGTCCCCCTTATAGTAGGCTTCCACCGCCGTGTCGAAGAGGAAATCATACGGCTCCAGCACCGAGGGCCTGTCCACGTTATTCTCCGCTGCGGACAGCGGCAGAATGAGGCAGAGGCATATGCGGAGCACATAACGGAGCTCCATGACGCTGGGGTGTCGCAGCTCTGCACTGCAGCGGGACAGGAGGCAGAAAGCCGACGTGTGGAGGCTCTAGGAGACTCACTACTCCCACACTAACACATCTGGAGGTGGGGTTTAAACGGCTGACACCCCCCCTCACCCTTACCCCCATACCCCTGTGCCTTTTATGCCAGTCTGACTGTGACTTAAACACAATCAATTACGCATAGTGGAGGTCAAAAACCCACATCACAATGAGAGAGTAAATAAATAATAAAGCTTGAGTTAGTACTGACTTTAAAGTTAACATGTTATTTCTAGCAAAAATAAAAGATATTATAAAATTATAAAAATCTCCCTCACATATAAAAATACATATAAGATTATCCCAATAGTTTTTTTTATTGTTATTACATGATGGCCATTTCCTTCAAGGCTATTCTGGCCTTCAGTCTCAATAGACTGTACATAGACTGTCAACTGTATCTCTGACATCGGAGCTGCAGGATCCAGATGCGATGCTGTCGAATCAACAACCATTTTTTGAGGTCTGAGTTATTTCCTTTGAGCTGTGTTCAGAGTCTATAAAAAGGGCCAGGGAAAATGTGCGCTACTGGTCCGAAAGGTTTTGTTTTAAATTGTTCAATTTAAAACAAATTTATTATTTTCACATGACTAACTACTTGTTAAGTTGTTAGGCAAAGAGTTCTTTGTCTAATTAAATCAAATTGTAATAAGCAAAACAATAACAATTGAATAACAATATAAAAATAGCAATTATACAAATTGCATTCCCACACTTTATTATATTATATTATATTTATATTATATTATATTATATTATATTATATTATATTATATTATATTATATTATATTATATTATATTATATTATATTATATTCCCCAGGGAACTCATGTAGATTTCAAGTTTTAGGATTACAGCACTTTTAGAGTAGTTGTTCATTCATCTGTTGTGGCCGAGTGTTTAAGGCGATGGACAAGACATCCAGAGGCGTCTCCCCCCATAGTTTCGAATCCAGCCGAAAACGTTTCATTTCTTGTATCACCCCACGCAGGACGAATACAATTTTTCTGATGTTGAGTCAATTGATTATCATTTTGGATCCCAAGTAAATGTTTCAACCAGAAGAAATTATTTGTAATTTATTTATTTATTTTTTGTTTTTTCCTTGTTTATTTGTTTTCGTTGTAAGCCAAATGTCGTCTTATGTACAGTATACGTGCTTCAGCAAGGCAGGTTTATCAGTCTGCCTGACACTAAATCCAAGTCTTTGTCATTATAGAAAACACTACACAAACATTATTTATGAATTAGTCGTAATGTCGAATTAAATGTGAAACATACAGTATTTATAAAAACAAATGATAAGTAAACTGTTTTATTTTAAAGGTTTTCATACAGGCACATTTACGACTGAAATTGTCAGCGACATGAAGCGGAGGTTTAGGACCCCGACGAGCCCCCGGTGTTTTCTGTCTAACTGGTTGTTTTAACTGGTTATATAACCAGCAGTCGTGGACTGGGGGAGTCGCGTTAAGTATCTCACACGAGTAAAATTTATTTAAATTGTAATTCAAACCGCAGGACGAAACCATGGACATGACGGTCAGCCTTCCGAGCCAGCCTGACAAAACCACCACTGGTAACGTTTACGTTGCTTCAGAGGAGCAAAAAAGCACTAATAGAATTAGACTGTGCGATCAGCGGTGGTGCAAAAGATATAAGATCAAAAACTTCTCTTTAATCCGTCATCATTTATCACCTGAAATGTTATTGGTGCAAGAATTGCTTTTCAGGGTGGAGATGTGGTGACATCACACCACGGTGATATTGTTGTTTAGTTTTTTTTTTTGTTTTTTTAAAGAACAGTTATTAAAATCTGTTTTTTGGTTCAATAAATTGGGTGCCATATTACAGCAGCAGCAGGATTATTAGCACTGCCAGTAACGTTGCACTTGCTGATTTAAGTTACGTGTGATGTAATGAGTAATGAGTGATATAACTGTGCCTGTTTGTGCAGTAAAACTGGTTGAGACCAGCAGCGCCCCCGGCGGGATTGAGCTGGTCAGCTCCTACCAAACCAATAGAGTAGGAGACCCCATGGACCTGGTGGACTTGGCAGCCCAAGTACAGAAGGTGTGGACTGAGATTTAATGGCAACTTGATGTTCAGACTTTCAACATGTGCAGACCAGCACCTGCTGCTGGAGGAATATAACATTGACAGATTTTCACTCTGTTAATTAGGGAGATGATTTCATTAAAGCCAACGCTTGCAACAAACTAACTGTCATCGCTGACCAGATCAGATACCTACAGGAACAAGCGAGAAAGGTAAGAGCATCACCTCAAATAACAGTGTACACACTGATTGGTACAGATGCTTCGTTTGGTTTTCTTTATTTTTTTAAATACAGCTCTATAGCTGAGCATGTCCAAATATATAAATTTAGTAAGTTTAGAACTTTTATGAACTTTGATTTCAGACGCTGTTTAATAAGACCAGATCATAACCACTAGTGGTAAAATACCATGTTATTCTTGGGTCTGTGTAAAAACAGCAGATTTGATAAGACAGAATTTTATCATCCCACACTAGGGAAATTCAGTCATTACAGCGGCAAGTGGGTTGAGTAGATACAATTACAGACTGGAAAGGAATACAGTCTGCAGGCTTATATAAAAATAAATAACTTGCACAGATGTGTGATGGTGTAAGAAAATGAAAGAAGAAGAACCTTTAATGGTCCCACATGGGGAAATGAATTTTTCTGCACATGCAGTACACAACATACAGTTAGTACAAACAAACATGAAATGCAGAGCAGAAGTCTACACCACGAGGAGCGCTCAGGGAGCGAGTTCAGTGGGTTAAGGGCCTTGCTCAAACACATACATTTCTAAAAGAATAGATTTTATAAATGTATATGTTTTGTGGGGGAGTCATCTTAGTGATTATTTTAGGTATCATAAAACAGCAATTTTTCTTCTTTTTCCAGGTTTTGGAAGAGGCTAAAAGAGATGCTGACCTCCACCATGCTGCCTGTAACATAGTGAAGAAACCAGGCAACATATACTACCTCTACCAGCGGCCATCTGCACAGAAATACCTATCCATCATCTCACCTAAGGTCAGCAATATACTGATTAATACTATTGTTACTTTACTGTTATGTCACCCTTAACGGAGAGGAAAAGCAACAAAGTATCTGTTAAATAAGTATAGAGCATGTTACATAATACACAAATGCCCCACATAAACACCTGAATGCTGAATAATGATGGGGGCTGGAGGGGGTTGATGTTCTAATAGCCCAGGGGGGAACTGGGAGTGAGCAGACAGCAAAAACATAGACAACTTTTCTTGGATGTGGCTGGTTATAATACAACTGCATGTGATGTTGCAAGTATGCACAGGTTCTTTAATATGAATATGCAGATAATAGAGTATGTGGGTTTGTAAACTAGTAAAACTATAATGAATTCCAACAACTCTCATCCTGACATAACATTCTCTGTCCTACCCTCTGAAGGAATGGGGTCCTAGTTGCCCTCACCAATTTATTGGTGCATTCAAACTCCAATTTGATATGTCCTGGACCCCTGTAAATGAGGTGGAGAAAAGGGACGCAGAGATCGCCATCATGGACAAGCTTCTCAGCCAGCAGACTGCTTTACCACTGACCACAGAGCCAAACTTCAAGGGCCTCTCTGAGTAATTGACTGCTGACAGTGGGATGAGTAAAGGACTGGATTTTATCAAGGATACATAGTGGACACTAAATCATACTCTTAATGGACATCTAATGAAACTGAAAAAAATCACTATCATCAAAGTGTAATACAGTCAGCGACTTTAACTTCTGTAAATATTTTTTAATTTAAAGTATTTTAGTAGTATACATTTGCAACCTTACTTTTCCAAATTTATATTTGTAAAACTGAATCTTGTGTACAGTGACAAAGCTGTGCATGAGCATGTTTACCAAAAGAAAGTTTGAAAGAATGCTTTGTCAAATATCCATTTTCAGTAAGCTGCTCTGTGGAGTTCTTGCTGTGAAGAAACATGGTTCTGTTAACCGTTATTGCTGCTCTCCAAAACATAACATGTTTATGAGAACATGTTTTATATGTTTGTATGGGTAAATGTAAAGTGAACTTAAATGCTGCCTCATTGAAATGCAGGTTTAAACCTTAGCAATTGTCTTCTTCACTGCCCGTGTATCATTCTACCATTGGCTGTCGATGAGAGGAACAGGCCTGATAGCTTTGGTTGAATGTTAAGTTCATATTGTGTTTTGCAAAGCAAAATATATTAATGGTAAGAAACTACTGGGTTACACCTGCAGCTGTTCTGCAGGTGGCATGCTGTTTTTTCTTCTTGATTCTAATGTAGACATTTTTGGAGCCTTACAGTATATACTGTATATTGAGCCATATATGAGGAAGATCCTGTTCAACTTGATAAGTGGTTTATTTTCTCTTTATTCATAGGAAACCAATAATATGTCAATTGTTTTGACAATTTCTGGTTAATAAAATACAAAAGATTAAATTTCATACATTTGTTTAATTTTAGGTCACAAGAATTAAAGTGCAATAACTATTTTAAATGAACTGCCTTCAATTGTTTAACTTTAAGTACAATTCAAAAGTAATTAGAGTGCTGGCAAAAATTGAATTATTTTGTTAAAAGCCAGCTGTTTTTTTTTTAAATTAAAAAGTCAGATGGATGCATCACAGTCAGATGTGAGTGTCTTCCTGTGATGATGTAATGGTCAGTAGATAAGAACCTATGTGTGGCAAAAGCTGCCAGTTGTCTGTGGCAATGTTAAAGTGCACAGCATCTTCCTCAGACTTGATTTTCAGCAGTAGGTGAGACTGCGGCGGGAGGAAGAGTAGCACTTTAAACTTTTCTTTATGAGATAAGTCTGGTATAAGGTAGGGGAGGAAGCATTTTTCCACTAATGAGATGAGGGCTCCCTCCTTCAGCTGACAGCAGAACAGGCTGGTAGCACAGTTCCCACTCTCTGAGCTGAATTCATCCCACAATCCCTCAAACAGTTTCAGTTTGCCACTTTGACCCCAGGCTGGGGGGGCTGGCAGGGGCATAAAGACCTGCTGGAAAGCCACACGGATTGCAGGCAGTGTGGTGTGCCAGGAGAGTCCATCCTCTGTGGTAAAAATGGCACTGGCTTGGAGAATGGTGGAGTAGGGCCTCCTGGGCTTCAGTCGCAGCTTCACCACTGATGGCGGCCCCTCTCTGAAGAGGCAAGGGACACTGATGTCACTCAGTTCTTCATAGTGGTCATCTGTGAGGTTGAAGTGCAGGCGGATGCTAAAGAGCTGATTGAAGCGGGAGTCATGAACCGGAGCATGAGCCAGCTGGTAAGTCAAGTTGATTTCAGAGGCAAAGTCGGGGTCACTAAACTGACCTCTGTAGGCTTCCAGGGATACGTTGGAATCATCGGGGCATTTGTTTGTCTCATTCTGGTTTAGGTGACTGTCTGTATCTGCTTGTTTTTCTTCACGTTGCTCAATGTTTACCTCAACTGCACAGAACACAGCTTTCTCTGTCCGGTGAATGGTCAGGGAGCTTGTCAGTCCCTCAGTCTCGGCCATGATACCCGACAACGATCGCTTCTTGACCTGCCACGCTCCCTCAGTCACACCCTGTGCTAACACCCCAGCCAGCTTCTCCCTGGATAGCGTGTTGAGGAGGGTGTAGTAGAGACGGGCATGGTCCTGTATGTCGATGTCTCTGTAGTGGCAGGCAAGATGTTGCAAGATGTCAGCCAGAGGAATGAGCAGTGAGTCAAGGCTGGGGTGAACAAGCAGACGGCGGCAAACTGCCAGCACCCTTTTCCCCAGACGCCAGTCACCACTCACACACTGCGAGGATGATGATGGAATGATGATGCTGGATAGGAAGCTGAGCGTGTTGTGCTGGGTGATTTTTCCTTCCTCTGCCACTCGCACTAGCATTTTCAGGTGTGAGTGGCGATCTTGCGAGGTGAGCTTAGTGAACGGGGCCTGTGTGATGGCTCTCTGCAGGGCTTTCAGGAGCCCTTCAGCCCAAGTAGACTCGAGTAGCCTGTCTTGTGTGTGGTCAGCCAGCCTGATGAGGTGCGGAGCTAACTCAGTGTGGCAGAGGTAGAGCTTACACAACCTCTCAACCAGGCTGCTCGAGTAATGCTCAATGTGGTTAAAATAGAGAAGGAAGAGAAAAGCTGCCCGGAAGAAGGTAACAACAATCTCTCTGCTGCCTCCGTTGTCCACAATGTGCAGCAGTGACATGAGGTGTTCATAGAGGTAGGCCAGTCCTCTGCCCTCTCCCCCCTCCTCTCCCTCCTCCAGGTAGACCAGCGACAGCAAGTTGAGTCGGGCCAGCATGGTGGCGCTGTCGTTGAAAACAGTGGGCACAAGAGCCAATGCCAGCTGGGTAGTCAGCAGCACGGGAAGCGCCTCATCACAGTCCCCACAACCGATGGGACGGTTCTCAGGGAAGTGCAGGATGCAGTCCATGTAGAAAAGCTTCTCGGGCATACTCAGCAGTGGGTGCTGGGAGAGCACCACCAGCCGTCTGAGGATGAATCCTTCGTCCTCAGCACTGAACAGGCTGTCGGTGAACGCACACTTCATCAGCAGAGTGGTGTGGAAGAGACACACCTGAAAAGGATGAGGACAAAGATTTTACAAATTTGTACATCAGAACTGCTTTAGACAGCTTTCATTTGACACATGATGAAACTCCTGAAAAATCACCTTAAAGAACAGTTGGACAGTTTAGGAAATACTCTTATTCTAATAATTCTAACATATTTCTTTCAGTTAAATAAACTAAATATAGAATACTACACACTTACATTTCTTGCCCTAATCTGGTTATGAATAATGGCAGTAATTATGTTTCGCATGTACAGTTCTATTATAACAAAGTGATAACTAGTAGTATGTGGTCATTTAGATAGTTCTGAAATCAAGCGCTGGTATTAGCTATCCCAGGTGCTCACATCAATCTTTATGATCTGAGACAATGTCAGTCTGACAAACACCTTGCATGTGCCCAGTAGTCGCAGCAGCTGAACTCTGAATATCGCTGGCGGGACACCGGGTACCATGGCAACTACCTCTACCAGTCTATGTAGCAGCGCAGCCTGGCACAGAGGAGTGAGGAGGTAGGACTCTTCGAGGAGGGAGGACAGGACTGAACGCAGCTCCTTACAGTCGGGCCCAGTCTGGAGAATGGGCACTGTACCCATGGACCCCAGGATGAGGGAGGACAGTATGGGAGAGTCTTTGTTATTCATCAGGCCTGAATGCTGCTCTGCTTCCCATGCAACGACTGTATTTCCTCCCAGAAGAGCTTTAAGTTGCTCGGCACCAGCTCCGACTTCCTGTGTTAGCTGATACACTGCATTTCTCAGCACCTGAGAGTGAAGTCCTGCATAGGCCTGGTGGAACCTGGAGGCTTCTCGCTGCCTGAGCCCACCCAAGAGCTCAATGTGCTGTGAGAGAAGACCAGGAGAGCTGGACTCCAGCTCCCGCAAACAGTCACAAGCTGTGGCCCGGAGAGAGAGAAGAGCACCATCGCTGCTGAGGTCCCCAGTGTCCTGGGATATCTGAAGGAGCAGGTCCAAGAAATCTTGAGATGCAGGCGAGTGGCTGCTCACGCAGGAAGAACATACGAGCACAGAGGTGAGGGCCAGCAGGAGGTGACAACGAAACTGTACGGCTTTAGGAGGACACTGGGCAAACACAGACACGAGCTCCAGGGCTGTCTCCTCACCCACTGAGCCTGAGAGACACAGCAGAGTCGGGTACTCACATAGCGGTGACAACAGGAGGACCTGAGGGGAGGGGAAAATTTAAGAATATAGATAAGACATTATAGAACTGTCTGGAAATGTATCAAATCCTCAACTAGAACACTGACACCAATGATCACACCCAGCATCACAACGACTTCACACACAGTTAAAGATACATTCATCATTTAACACTGCCAGTCAGTTTGCTTGTGTCTTTCTACCTTAACGCTGTAAGTGGCTCTGTCATCTCGGAGCTCTCGGAGCAGCTCGGCCAGGAAAGCCTCGGCTGTTGTCCCCGACAGGAAGTGACAGGGACTGCGGGAGAAAGCAGTGATCCTGTCGGCCCAGTTCGCCGCCATTTTCTATTAAATCCCCAACCCCGCCTCAGCGGTTCGGCGCAAAGTCACTGCAAAAACATTTTGTTACTTTAAAGTGCAGCGCGACAGTTCTTGCCACAGACAGATAGCTCCGCGACAAGAGAGGTACTTCCGTACTGTATGTCAGGTTCATATTAAGTGTCGACGCTGCGACATTAGTTCCCTCTACTGGTCCGGAGTGTGGACCAGGGTAATGTTTTTTTATCATACGATAAGTTCAAAATTAGACTCAGTTCTAACTGCATTAATATATTTTGGAGACGATTAGAATAAAGAAGATGTGTGTTGATGGGGATTATTTCAGAGCTACCCCAGAACTATAATGTGGTGTTTTTAATATAAACATCTACAAAATGGAATGAAAATGGCAATAAATGACAAGAAGCATTTGTTTCACCGAGGCGTGGACATGGGCCAACAGGGGGCGCCCGCGAGCAATGTGTCATCTGAAGCCCAGCAGAAGAAGGACAAATAGCCCAATCCGATGCGTCGTATCCAAATCAACAAGGAAGTCTTTTCAAGGCGCCAAATTTCTGTTTATCGAAATCGCAAAAGCATTTCGGTGTGTCGACTTTTTCGTCTCTAACGTTGCGACAATGAGTGACAACACCTTCCCGTTGTATACGGCGGATGCGATCGTGAACTTTTACCGAACAGAGGCTCTGACTGGCCAAGAGGCCAAACACTTCACAAAGAGCGATCTTACTCCCTCTCCAAAGGTAACGTCCGTTTGATGCTGTCCGCTATAACACAGTGCTATGGTCCCAATAATTAACTTATCATCCACTAAGTCAACTACTGCATCAAAACGGTGGATGTAAAAACCAAATCTACACAGAAGAATTTGAAATGTAATACTGCTTTTACTACTATTTAGAATAATATTGAGACTTCCTTTAATTATTCTGTTGGAATTCAGGGAGACAGTGAACTGGGCTTGCATTGGAGATCATGTTTGGTTTGCAGTCTTCTCTTATCTCTGATCTTATAAACCAGGGGTGAACGTAAGTCGGTACGGTCCGGTACTGCGTACCACTAAAAGATTCAGTGGCGGTACGCAGTACCAGGAAGATGGGAGAGCGGCTGCCTGCTATTAAGCCCTCCTCGTTCAGAACCTGTCACGGCCGCACTTTGGGTCAGAAAATAGATCCGCTAGCAATATGCAGTGTTTAAAACTACTTTGTCTGTTTCAAAAATCCTTTTAACTCATTCAGAATTGTCTCTGAAGTGTCCGTGCTGTGTTTTCGTCCATGCTGGACGGAGCCTTGCCCGAGCATCTCCCTCTCTTCCTCGCGGCTCTTGCCCTGCTTCTCTCCCCCTCCCCTCGGATAGAGCCCGGTGGTCTCCTCTGCGCCCAGCCTTCCAAATGTGGACCTCACGTTTAATGTCTTTAAAATCAGTAGGAGAGCAAGCAGTTGTGTTTCGTGTTATTTTGTTCGCTTTTAACGATACAGAACAGCTCGGAAAAGAAAGTGCTTATGAGCTAACCATAACCGACGACCGGAGATTGCACTCAGCAATATGTGAGTGCGCATGCGCGTCTACTTCCGAAACACAGCGGTTGCTATGGGGATCGGTGCGTTTGATTTAGTGAAGGTTTTTTTTTTGGTAAAAGATCCCGGCAAGAATTAAAAACTACTTTCACCCCTGATATAAACTACCCGAACCAGATACCTAAACCACACGAACCATTGTTCTCTATTACAGCCAGAGGCCGTTCAAACATTATACATGAGAGTGCTGCATCTCCTGTACCGTTTCAGACCTGAGTGCCATTCAATGGTAAGAAGTGTTTTATTATTTCCATATCTCCTACTACATGAAGGACCTCTTCACTTCAAGTCTATCAGCATTGTCTATGCCCACATAAATGTCACTTAATACTTGCGTAATCATTTCTTATTGCTTTATTTAAGAGCTTAAATTACCTTTTGTCTTCCAACAGGTTCCACTTTTGGAGAACATTCAGGATCCAATGTATTATGAAGGGGCAACTTGTATCATGAGCGTCTACATGCGCATGTGAGTTTTTTAGCTGTTTCTCCTGGATAGAAGTTATCTGGATATACAGTACAGGATGTAGGGAGAACCGCAACATGCTTACAGATGTTTACTGCACCAACTCGTAGTGATAATAAGATCATGAATGTTGTTTATTGATGTTGATAACTTTCAATGAATAATGGAGTTTATTAATTGAAGTGTGGTTTGTATGCACAGTTTCTATATATGAGCAGTTTATATATTTAGGTGTATTTGTATGCAGTTCTAGTTCTATGTGTTTAAACAATGGAATAATTGAAAATTTGTATAATCATTTATATTATCATGGCAAGATTGTGTGAGTTGGTAAAAATGTTAGAACTTTTTAGTTACTACATGTCTCAAATTGTCACATGAGAGTTGTTGCTGGGGTCAGTCAGGCCTGAGGAGAGTGCAGTAGCAGTGTTTTGGCCCCCTCTCTCACTGTATGCTCTTTTTTATATTTATCTTTGATTCTGATTGAATTTTTTACTTACTGGAAAAGTACTGTATTTCCTGGAATATAGTTAGTGAGTTAGTAAACTGTTGTACATGGATTTTTTTAGTGGATTTTAAGAAAAATAATTGTGACAACATCAAGCTAAGTTTAATCTGACCGTTTGAATGAATACTTTGTCACTCAAATGTCTTCCTCCTTGGACTGTTGGATGTTAATGAGATGTACACATGACTACACATCAGTATTTTCCATTATATTATTTATGTACCAACACTGTTTATTATCTTTTAGGCGTCAGTTCCTGCCTTTGTGCTTGGTGTATGACTTTTCATTGAATGACCTTCTAGCTCCAAGTAAGTTAATGTTTCTTGTTTCATATTTCTTCAGATAGCTAAAAAGCCTCATATTTCACTGACCCATGCATATGTGCTTGTAACTCGTCCTTTGGTATTGTTTTTTCTGCTCCTTTCCAGAAAAACAGAGGACTCTGACTTTTCTTAGTGCAATCATGAACTTTCTCCACTTCAGGAAGCAGAGGATGGGCATGGTCTTGGAGAATCAGGCCAAATTTGTATGTCACATTGATCAGAGCAGTGATTGCATTATACCGTAATTTAAACTTGGACATTTCTTATTTATTTAATTATTGGATACTTTTGGCCACCTTGTGTCTTTATTAGTCCCTCCTTTTTGACTGTGAGCAAGTGAACTATTATTCTGCTGTGTTTGGAGTCTGACATATCATAACAGTATAATTAATCTGTTGTCAGAGGGCAGATATGGACAAGCTGCAGACCTACACCAGAGGCAATCGAGAAGCAGAGAAAAAGATTGAGATGCTGACGTGAGTCTTGAATCAAACTGATGAAACTGTTTTTTTCTTGTTGTTTTGTTTTGTGGAGGAAAACAGGTCAGTAAATACAGTTTCATATAGTATTTATTTTTTGATAACCCCAAAATTTGGTTAAACAACCAGGCATATAACCCAGCTGTAAAATGATGCCGTGAGGTTTCTCCAAACTCAGTGACATTTAGGTAGTTATTACAGGGGACAACAACAAGTAGCTGTTTGTCAAATCTGAGAAAATGCAACACAAAAATGTTTGACAATGAACTGAATGTCCTCTACATCGACATGGAAATGCATTTCACACATCATTATGTAGTGAGATGTATACAGATTTGCCTTGTACATGTTCAGCACCATCCCACCAGAGCAGCAGGCGGAAGCAGATGAACTGGCAGCCACGCTCTCAGAACTGCACTCCACCACCATGCATGAATACCAGGAAGTGGTAGGTGATGGTTAAAAACAATCACAGCAATACAGCCTGGTGTGCTATCAACAGCCGTGTCAAAGTGAAATTCATCTCTTTTCAGAATATAAAAAATGAATGCATTGCTAAGTGGAAAACCAAAATTGCAGAAAAGTCTCAGAAGCTGGTATGTGACTTACTTTAAACATTTAACAACCACTATATATGTCTTTGTCATTAACATGAAGTCACTGTTTGGTCTCATGTCACAAACCTCATGTGTGCGTGTGTGTCAGGCCCAGGTGAAAGTAGACATCAGCAACCTGAAGGAAGACATCAGTAAACTCAAGTCACAGATTGTTGAGTCACCGGAGGAGCTGAAGAGTCAGATGGAGAAGATGAGGGAGAATGTCAAGAACATCAAGAACTCTATTGTAAATAAAAACAGGAAGATGAGTCGCATGCGTTGAAATGTGGACTGACTGGCACATGTAACCAGGTATGAAATGTTATTGATTTTAGAAAGAAACAGACGAGCGTGTGGTGGAACTGCAGAACATGGTACAGAATGTGACTCACACTGAGGCTGAGATTCAGCAGATGTACAACCTGCTGCAGGACCTGGAGAGCAGCATGAACAACACCAAGCAGAGACAGGAAATAGTATGTGTGTGTGTGTGTGTGTGTGTGTGAGGAGAGTGCCTACAGAGAGAGTGCCTACAGAGTAAGCATTCATTTTTATATTTGCATAAAGCACCAGGAGCTGACAGCTCAGTATGAGAAGAAGCAGAAGGAGCTAAAGAACCTGTGTGTAGAGGAGGCCCAGGTAAAGCGGGCTCAGGGCATGAAGCTGGACAAAGCTTCCAAACAGAACATGCGGAGAAAGATGAAGAAAGAGATGAAGGAGCAGCACGTTCAAGATGTTTTGGGGTATTGATAGCCTAATAAGTACAGAAATGGAAAGAAGTTGAAAATCCAGTTCTGTAAAATCTGATTTGAAAACCTAAATATTTCTACTTGCCAGGCAGTGTAACAAAATCCATCAGAAGCGTGAGGATATGGCTGACAAAATCCAAGAGATCTCCAGAGAGACGCAGCAGCTGAAAGCCAAGATCCAGAGCCTGAGAGATGTGTGCAGCAAAGAGACAGAGAAAGCTCAGGTACAATCTGCTTTACTGTCCTCTGTTTTCACTGTGTCGTGGTTTGATGCTTACATGTTCATTGCACTGTGTTCAGGCTCTGTTCGATACCCTGTCAACTTCAATGGACGATTTACACAGAAGAATTGAGATGCACATCGTTCACCTCAAACAGGATGTCAGCAAGATGTCTGCAAACTTTTAGATGGATCATTTTTCATTTTCCTTATATATCTGTCATGTTTTTACTGTTTTGAACATTTGTCCATTTGTATTTAAATGTTGAATGCAGAATTGTATTTTAATGAAAAAATCCATAGCATCTTTTCATGGCTTTCAGATTTACACTGAAACATCTAAAACATCTTTGATCTGCCAGACACTAGTCATATGTTAACAATATTGTTACAAGGATTGTACATTTAACCACTTTTAACCTGAAAGTTCAAAAAGTAAATTGTTTTACACAAAAAACTATATAAGACTAAACCCGCTATTTACCAGATTTTAGGTTTTTCTACAGTGTCAGTATTGGTATAAGAAAATACTGATGCATTTGAAATCTTATGCTTTGTGATATATTCTTAAAAACATTGTATTGATTTTTCTACTAATAGTTTACATTAAAAGATCTGTGCAGACAGTGGGTTGTTAACTAGATTGTGTTCTCCTTTTGACTTTCTCTCAACAACCTACCTATGTATTGAAAGGGTATGATGGTGTGTTCTGTACACTACAGTGGTTTTCCTAAATTTAGATTTATCATGATAAACTGAATTGGACTAACACTGTTTGTCCAGTGTATTTCTATATTTTCATCCTCTGTAGAACCCCTGCCATTACCTGCCATTCTGACTCACATTTGTCAGTCAAACTAGTAATTAGCACAGTAATTAGTGTCACAAAAGGATGAAAAAGCACAGATGGATGAAGACAGCTGGACACAGTTTCTCCTGTCAATTTTCAGAAGACGGAGAGAATGGAACCAGGGTGATGCAGTCAGGTGAACGACAGGATGACTGCGAAGAAAGACGAGTCGTATGTAAAAAAAAAAAAAAGAAAGAAGAAGGACAAGACGAAGATGATTCGTACATTTAAGCCAGAACATGAAATATCAGCTATACATCTGATTCTTTAACAAACCAGTTGAATTATATGTATGTGAATTATACTTAGCAGTGGCAACATGGGGGTCTCACAGGAGCATTAGGCCCACTCAAACATTCTAAGAAATATTTTGAGTTAGTAGTATAATTAATACACATTCATTGCAATAAATTAGAATAACATGGTAATGTTAATTTTAGTATTCAATTCAAAAAGTTACACACTCATGTATCAGATTCATTATGCACATCGTGAAATATTTCAAGCCTGATTGGGTGTAACACTATGACCTTTGAAAATTGTACTCGACGTGCTTAAACTGGACTAATTGAGTTTTATCGTCCTGTTTTATTTTGAAAAGTAACTCTCCTCTCGTTTCAGGTCACTTACCCTTCCTCATGTGCCTTGGGCTGTGTCCGAAATCGCCCCCTAACCCCTACTCCCTACATAGGGGAAATAAATGTAGTGCACTATGTAGTGAGCTCAACAGAAAAATCTTTCGGACACTACTCTCGGCGCCGGTAATTACGTCATCGCTGTCGCACAATTAAAACGTACCACATTATTGTCGTCTCACAAAATACTTGTTTGTTTACCACTGCATTTTTATTAAATTAGAGGCTTTTGATTACTTTCCTGTACTCTTTATTGTCGTATTTTGTTATATTTTATAATATTTATGTATATTTCCCTCCCGTCCGTCCGCTATTTTCACTTCCGCGCAGCCCAGAGAATTTCTGGCAATGCATGATGGGATATCTTGGTCCGGTTAGTGACCATCGGATGTACACTACATTTCGCGGTGAATTGTGGGATACATTGAGTGCACTATATAGTGGACATGCTATGATCCCTAAGGTTTCGGACACCACTACAAAATGGCGTGCTCACTATATAGTGCACTATATAGGGGTTAGGGGGCGATTTCGGACACAGCCTTGGTCTGATTGTCTTCCCTTATCCTGATTGTTTTCACCTGTTCCATCATTACCCCCATGTCTGCGTCTCCCTTTGTCCTGTACCAATGTGTCTTGTCCCATAGTCAAGTTCCACCAGCGTAATTATTGTCTAGTCAAAGTTTGTATTTCTCTGTCTCAGTTTGTAGCCTCATAAGAATTATTTTGTTGTCCTATCTCTGAGTCCTGTGCTTGACATAAACACTTGAAATATTTAATTTTGTGTGGAATGAATATATGCTACATTAGTGTTTCACTTTTTCAACTGAATTGTTGAAATAAGGGGTTGGCAGGGACCTATTCTACCCCGGGTCCCCACATGTTGTAGGTGTACAACAGCCATATACACAATATTACAAGACCACACATCACGTTACATCACTTTACATTGGATCAAAACAAATCCTGTCACTCTACGATCACACCAGGCTACAATACATCAAAATGTATCATCCTTCTATCTAAATAAGATTAAGTTCTTTTTACCTCACTCAAATTGCCTTTGATTGTGTGTTTATGTGTCTGTGTATGAGAGAGAAAAGTCAAGAGGAAGAAGGAATATAAAACTTAGAATTGATTGATGAGTCCCATTTAACAACACCGATCACTCACTGATCTTGACTGAGACAAGTTCTTGTTTTCATCCGAGGACATTTTACTTTAATTTGTTTTGCAGAAGAAATGGAGAATCAGAAACTCTTGGACCAGACCCAAATGAACTGTGGTGGAGGTGATCCAACCTGGAGCAATTGTGGACAGGAAAAGGCTGACAGCCTCACGAGTGCGTCCAAGACGTTAGACATACAGAAGGCTGAAGCAGCAAAGTGCCAAGAGGTATCATCAGTATCAGTGTCATGTCTGCCTATCCTTGCTTCAAAAGCCAAAGAGGTAGCTGATGGAATCAGGGCCCAGACACCTACACACAGAGTTGACACAATAATGGAAAAATTGAAGAAAATCTTCAACAACCATCCTTCATTTTGTCCCCCAGTGACTGCAAGGAGGAGCACCATGGTCACGTCTTTGGATCCAAGCCTTCCATATTATCCCCAAACTAAAAGAGGATATCTAACCAGCACATTACAGCACCCGACAAAGGCTGTCAGTGGAGCTGGCAGGACGACATCCATCAACTGCAGACCCAGGTCATCTTGTCCTCTAGTGGCCGCAAGGAGGAGCGGCATGGTCACCTCTTTGGCTCAAACCCCTCCATATTATCCCCAAACTGGAACGGGAGGATATCAACCCAGCACATTACAGCACCCTACAAAGGCTGTCAATGGAGCAGGCAGGACGACATCCATCAACCGCAGACCCAGGTCATCTTGCCCCCTAGTGGCCACAAGGAGGAGCACCATGGTAACACCCTACGGCTCCTCCAAAGATTGAAAACAAAAAGTCGACTGTTATGGAAATTTTGTATTTGTGCACATCTGACCTGCTCTCATTCTGATTTGCTATGACTACTCTGTTGATAAGACCTCCAATGTCCCAGAGATGTTTCTTTATATCATATCTGAAGTCTTTTAACTAACTTTGTACCAGAAACAAGAGTCCCCGTCCCAGTTATAGACACATATGTGTGTGTCAGCTATTAGTAATGCCCATGTCCAGAAATGTAGAAAAGACAGGCCAAACAGACTCATCTTTGAGTCTTTCTTTGTAACTTCCACTTCTGTTGCTTTGTGAACACTCCTTCTTGTACAATAATAAAGTATATTCTAAAATTTGGACGTTTCCTCTGTTGCCTCTGTCTGCCTGTCCTTCAGACACTAAAAATACACAAGCATCTGAGGAGTGCCCTCAAAACTTGTGGTTATCCCAGTTGGGCCTTTGTAAAAACTGCAGCTGGTTCCAGGAAGAACACCAAAGTGATGGAGGAACAAAAGCAGGACAAACGAAACAACACAGTCATCCCGTATGTGTCGGGGGTATCAGAGAAACTCAGGAGGGTTTTCAACAAGCACCGTATCCCTGTGTATTTCAAACCCAACAACACACTCAGGCAGAGACTGGTACATCCCAAGGACTGAACACCACACACCCACAAAAGCAACCTGGTGTACGCAGTCCAATGCAACGAGGAATGCAAAGACCTCTACATTGGTGAAACCAAACAACCGCTACATAAACGCATGGCCCAGCACAGGAGGGCTAACTCCTCAGGCCTATAGACTCTGCTGTATATTTACACCTCAAGGAGAAAGCTCACTCCTTTGAGGACAATAATGTTCACATCTTGGACAGAGAGGATAGATGGTTTGAAAGAGGAGTAAAGGAAGCCATCTATGCCAAAATTTAAAAGCCATCTCTAAACAGAGGAGGAGGTCTGCGACACCACCTTTCTCCAATTTATGATGCTGTCCTTTCATCGCTTCCCCGGAGATTCAAGAACATAGCCTCTAAGAACAACAGCTGCTCACAAATGGCCTCATGTGACTCCAACGACTGTCGTTATAACACAATAGGACACTAACGAAGTCACAGACTTTTCACCACCCCAACGACCGTCACTCTAACGACTGTCGTTGGATATATGGAGCACTGACGACCCATCGATACCACTGGCCATGTGACCGCCCTCTTAGAGGTTAAATAGTTGGACCTCCACACCAGCTAGTTGGACTAGTCTCAGCCTAGTCAGCGATGAAGTGATGAAGCCTCTTGGATGAGAGGTGAAACGTCTTCAAAAAAGGCAAAAACCAAAAATCCAGTTGCGTTCGATTCAATCTCCTTGAAGATAACTATGACCTGGATGAATGAGAATATTCACAGACCTGAAAAGTGCGGTGTACAAAAGTATTCAGCCCCCTTTTCTCTGAGTGCAACCAACTGCATTCAGAAGTTGCCTGATGACTGCTAATGACTAAAAAGAGTCCACCTGTGTACTCTTTTTAGAGTACAATACAAAGTACAAATACAGCTGCTCCATTACGGCCTCAGAGGTTGGTTAAGAGAATATTGGGGAGTAAACAGCATCATGAAGTCCAAAGAGCACACCAGACAGGTCAGGAATAAGGTTGTGGAGAAGTTTAAAGCAGGCTTAGGCTATAAAAAGATTTCCCAAGCTTTGAACATCTCACAGAGCACTGTTCAATCTATTATCTGGAAATGGAAAGAGTATGGCACAACTGTAAACCTACCAAGACAAGGCTGTCCACCTAAACTTACAAGCCGAACAAGGAGAGCACTGATCAGAGATGCAGCCAAGAGGCCCATGGTAACTCTGGATGAAATGCAGAGATCCACAGCTCAGGTGGGGGAATCTGTCCACAGGACAACTATTTGGTCTTTATGGAAGAGTGGCAAGAAGCAAGCCATTGTTAAAAGAAAACCATAAAAAGTCCCGTTTGCAGTTTGCCAGAAGCCATATTGGGGAAAACATGTGGTGCTTTGGTCAGATGAGACCAAAATTGAACTTTTTGGCCAAAAGGCAAAACACTATGTGTGGCGGAAAGTTAACACTGCACATCACTCTGAACACACCATCCCCATTTTCAAATATGGTGGTGGCAGCATCATGTTCTGGGGCTGCTTCTCTTCAGCAGGGGCAGGGAAGATGGTCAGAGCTGATGGGAAGATGGATGAAGCCAAATACAGGGCAATCTTGGAAGAAAACCTGAGTCTGCAAAAGACTTGAGACTGGGGCGGAGGTTCACCTTCCAGCAGGACAACGACCCTAAGCATGAAGCCAGGGCTACAATGGAATGGTTTAAAACAAAACATATTCATGTGTTAGAATGGCCCAGTCAAAGTCCAGACCTAAACCCAATTGAGAATTTGTGGCAAGATCTGAAAACTGCTGTTCACAAACCCTCTCCATCTAATCTGTCTGAGCCTGAGCTGTTTTGCAAAGAAGAATGGGCAAAAATTTCAGTGACTAGATGTGCAAAGACATACCCTAAAAGACTTGCAGCTGTAATTGCAGCAAAAGGTGGTTCCACAAAGTACTGACTCAGGGGGGCTGAATACTTTTGCACACCGCACTTTTCAGTTTTTTATTTGTAAAAAATGTTTTGAATCATGTATAATTTTCTTTCCACTTCATAACTGTATACCACTTTGTGTTGGTCTTTCACATTAAATTCCAGTGAAATATATTTAGGTTTTTGGTTGTAATGTGATAAAGTATCGAAAACTTCAAGGGGTATGAATACTTTTGCAAGCCACTGTATATATTGCTACTGAGGAAAACCCACTCCATATATATAATTATATATATATGGAGTGGGTTTTCTATGGCATGCCGTTCAGGAAATAAAACCTTGATTATATGGAATGAAACTCTGAATATATTAAATGAAAGTCTGAATATATGGAATTAATCCTGAATAAATTGAATTAAACTCTGAATATATAGAATGAAACTCTGAATATATGGAATGAAACCTGACTGATGTCAGACTTCTGACATCACTCCATATATTCAAGGTTTCATTCAATATATTCAAGGTTTCATTCAATATATTCAGAGTTTCATTCCATATATTCAAAGTTTCATTCAATATATTCAAGGTTTCATTCAATATAATATTCAGAGTTTCATTCCATATATTCAAAGTTTCATTCAATATATTCAAGGTTTCATTCAATATATTCAGAGTTTCATTCCATATATATGCACTCTACAACATCAGAAAAATCAGACCTTACCTAACTCAACATGCTACTCAACTCCTGACACAGGCTGTGGTCATCTCTAAACTAGACTACTGTAACGCCCTCCTGACAGGCCTCCCAGCCTGCACAGTGAAACCACTTCAGATGATCCAGAACGCGGCGGCGCGCCTGGTCTACAACCAACCCAAAAGGTCACATGTCACCCCGCTGCTCATCGAGCTTCACTGGCTACCTGTTGCAGCCCGCATTAAGTTCAAATCTCTAATGCTTGCCTACAAAGTTGTCTCCGGTACTGCACCTACCTACTTGAACGCCCTGGCACAGGCATATGCTACCTCACGACCGTTGCGCTCCTCTAACGAACGACGCCTGGCTCTGCCACCCGTTCGTTCAAGGCAATCCAAACTCTTCTCCTACGTTGTCCCCCGTTGGTGGAACGCACTACCAGTTCCTACCAGAGCAGGGGCGTCCCTCTCTACCTTTAAAAGACTCCTGAAGACCCAGCTCTTCAGAGAGCACCTTCTCTCCTAGCACTACATGACAATTCCACACCTTAAAGAATTGTCACTAGCACTATTGCTGCACTAACGCTTCTTATCGCACTCTACCTTGATTGTTTCCCTTTCTGTAAGTCGCTTTGGATAAAAGCGTCTGCTAAATGACTAAATGTAAATGTAATGTAAATGTTTGTGTTACCGTTTCAGTCCGTGTCACTGTGTCTCAATTTGTATGTGTGTCCAGGGCCAACTACTTCATTTATTAAACCTTTTGTTATCACAAGTATATAAATATGTGTGTGTGTTTATTTTTTTGGTTAAGTCTCTTTTTGTATGTGCAGGTAGTGCAGGAGCTGTGTTATCTGGGGCAGTAGCCCCTGGTAAGTTTTCCCATGGCAAATTGGTTCTGGGTGAAGGGCCAGACAAAGAATGGTCCAAAAAGATCCATATGAGAAGACAATCAAGAGAACAGAGTACCCTGCCCGTAGGGTACTTACTTATTTACTTACTTAGGACATGGGACTGTCTTCCCGCAGACCCGCCACCTACAGGGAGAGCCATAATGGTCTGGTGCAATGTGGACTACTGCCCAGTCCACCATGGCGGTCTGATCCCCAGCTACCTAAACTGGTTGTAGGGACATGGAACGTAACATCGCTGGTTGGGAAGGAGCCTGAGCAGGTGCGGGAGGTAGAGAGATTCCAGCTAGATATAGTTGGCCTCACCTCAACTCACAGCTTAAGCTCTGGAACACAAATCCTTGAGAGGGGATGGACCCTCTTCTATGCTAGACAACCCGACTCTCTAGCTGTGTGTTGGAGTTTTCCCTTGGGACAAAAGGGTAGCTTCCCTTCACCTTCAGGTTGGATACTTTCTGTTGTTTGTGTTTATGCACCAAACAGCAGTTCAGATTATCCACCCCGTTGCAGCGGCAGTCCCAGAACCTGCTCGTGGTCACCAGAGGTGAGGGATGCTGTCAAGCTGAAGAAAACTTCAACTGAAGATGTCATTGGGCGGTGAAAGGAATACTTTGGGGATCTCCTCAATCCCACCAGCATGTTCTCCGAAGAGGAGACAGAGTCTGGGGACTTGCGCTGTGGCAGTGTGGTGATGGATGAGATCTGCCTTGAGTTCCTTAAGGATGTTGTTGGGCTTGATCTTGGCTGACACGCCTGTGCAACATCGCATGGACATCGGGGACGGTGTCTCTGGAGTGGCAGACTGGGGTGGTGGTACCCATCTTTAAGAAAGGGTACCAGAGAGTGTGTTCACATTCCTCTGCCGGGTCAGAGAGGAGACGCTGTCCGAAATGTAGAAGTTTAAGTATCTCGGGGTCTTGTTCAAGAGTGAGGGGAGAAGGGAGCGGGAGATTGACAAATCGATCGGCCCAGAGCCTGCAGTGATGCGGGCGCTTAACCAGGCTGTTGTGGTGAAGACCAATTTACTGGTCAGTCTTTGTGTAATGACCGGCAAAACAAGATCGTGAATACAAGTGGCGGAAATGAGCTTCCTTCACAGGGTGTCTGGGCTCAGGCTTAGGGATAGGGTGAGGAGCTCTGACATCCAGGAAGGGCTCAGAGTAGAGCCGCTGCTCCTCCACGAGAGGAGCCAGTTGAGGTGGTTCAGACCCCCTCGGGAGATGTTCTGGGCCTGTCCCACTGGGAGGAGACCCTGGGGTAGGCCTAGGACATGCTGGCGAGATTATATCTCCCAGCTGGCTTGGGAGCACTTAGGGGTTGTCCCAGAGGAACTAGTGAAAGTGGCTGGGTTGAGGATTGTCTGTGTGTCCCTGCTGAGAGTGCTGCCCCTGCGACCCAGATAAGCGGTAGAAGACGAAGACGAACAATAATAATAACCACCAATCTTTATGGAGATGACATTGTTTGCTGTCGACTATATTTGACACGAGACAATAATTTGAATTGAAAGTCTACAGTCTTTGCTCTGTAGGTTTGAGACAATCAGTGTCATTTACAAAGTTCTTCACAGTTTGGTTAAAGATGAACAGTCATGCACTGATTAGTGTCAAATAAAATACAGGGGGTCCTCGAGTTACGACGGAGATCCGTTCCTGAGAATGTGTCGCAACCGAATTTCGACGCAAGTCGGAACATACATTCATTGTGCCATTGTGCATACATTGTGCCGCTAGATGTTGCTATAACACCACCCTACAATAAGAGTTTACTATGGTGAATTGCCTTTTGTCACTGTAGGGGTTGATATTGCGAGCGTAATGAGCATTTCCTTTAGATTTCTGTTATCAGCCGTGTAGCCCCTGTGTTGGTCTACACGGTTGAATAAACCTACGGTATTGCCACGATCCCGAACGCATCTTTGTCCGTGTGCATCTCCTTACCGGCTGCCGCTGCATGCCCCCCCCGCCAGCCGGCCGGCCATTTTACATAAGGAAACACAGCTGTGGAGGTGCTGGAGAGCCGGCAGGCGCGCTGAGAGACAGAGAGAGCGCTCACCAACTAGTTCCCGTGTGAAGTCTGTACGTATTTACGGGGCAAACCGCTTAAGCCGAAACAAGGAAGTTCACGGGAGATGTGTCGTAACCACAAAAACAACGTAATTCGCGACCATTTTAACTCGAGGACCCCCTGTACACAAAATATCTCTCTAACTACACATCTTCACATTTTCACAGTAGTTTTTGTTGTGTCCTTGACAGAGAAGGATTATTTGTTATTGTCACATGAACAGCGAACAGAGGATTTTAAGACATAAGTACACTGAGGGAGTTTGCACTGCAGATCTTGCACCTGCAACTGCAGGTGTGTTGGGTTGCACCTTCAACCCAACACGACAACTCACTCCCACCACCACTCTCACTTTTCTCTTACTCCCTTACTCCCTCCCGTCACTACATTGTATTTGGGTCAGTGAAGATAAGAAAATAGAATAAGCTGGATCCACGTTCATGGATTTCCACCAGGTGTGGATTCCATGTTTATGACTTTGAAAATATATGAGAAAAAAAAGAAAGATTCAAGAAAACTTTTTTCTTTCAAGGAGCAGCACACAACTACGGTGAAGTTAAGAACTTTTTCATTTTGTATACTGTCCCCATGCACTTGGCCCACAGCTGGCTGCACATGGACACCAATATTACTTATTATTATATAATATGAGAGTTATCATTTTAGGACATTCAAATCTGTGAATATCGTTCCAACTTCACCAGAACGAAAGAAACGCACAAACTTTCAAGTTTTTAGCATACATTTGAAAGATGTTACTAATAGGCCTACATTTTCAGATTCTAAACTAAAAATCAGCCTCCTCATTATAATTTATAATTTTAAAACTTGAAAATGTAACCCCCCCTTTCCAGCTTTTTTTTTTTTTTACCTTCACTGGCATTAATACAGTCATGTACTCCCTTTGTAAACACTATCAATCAGTACACTGAAATATTTAAATTAAATTCTTAAATGAAAAAATATACAAACACCATATATAATTTTATTTCCCTATTTTTCAATAATGGTGATATAATCATTAATGATAATAATAATAATAATACCTGTTTTAATAGCAGCTTTTGCAGTGTTTGGTTTTGTATGTGTACAAAACACTTTGGCAGTCTCCACCAAGTCTGAGCCAGCAGTTGTCGGGATGAGTAACTACTACTACCACAACTTCCACAAATACTACTTTTGGTGCCATGCAGCTGTGGGCACTTTGTTGAGTTACAATGATGGACACCTTTTTGAGTCACGGAAGAAGCCTGATCATCAGCTTGTGAATCAACTTGAAACAAATGGATGCATGGAAATGTTGGACATTTGGATATCTTATTCAAATATTCAATAATAATAAAGTGTAATAAAGTGTTACTACGAGGCCATGACGAATCAGCTCACAGATCACATTTTCACTCAAGTGGTCATCAGCAATGATGATCACTAAGTACTTCTCTCTATGTACTTCTACATAGTTACAAGGACTAACTATGGTATTGACTACTGAGTATGGATGTAATAATGTAGTGCTGGTGTGAGGACCACAAAAGTGTTGCATTTGTGTGGTGAAATACATGTGTGTTCCTGAAATACAATTGACTGTATTTTATTTTGGAAAAAATATATCCTCAAGGGTTACAGCTGGCTTCTGCATTCTGAAGTGAATTGTGACTGGTATGATCGAGACCAGTAGGGGGAAGAGTCGGGTAACGGGCTTGGCTGCGTGCATTGTGGGTTGTTTTCATTGCTGCAGAAAGCTCGAGAACTTGAAACGCTGCCTCCTCATCTCCTCAACACACACACCTTCCCTACGTACATGTGCACACTGAAATGTTTTGTGAGTTTACCATGTCGAAGTGTACTTGTTAACTACTGTATGACAGCCTCCCACCATCAGTTGAAATCATTTTATATTTAGTGAGTTCATATAAGAACGTGTAAAGTTAAAAAGGAAATTTGAATTGATATATATAAAACATTTTGTCTAGTTCTGAGCATGTCCTGCAGTACTGTATTGACTTAACACAGGTAAAATACTGTGAATGGGAGTTTCTAAGAATCCTGAACATTTAGCTGGTTAAGATTACCATTATTTATATATTTCATTTTATTGAATTTGGATACAAATATTAAGAATAGGTGAACCTCGTATTTGAAATGATTTATTTTATTATGAGTTTGTATGGACATTGATACTGAAATTCATTGTAATGTTAGAAAGACATTGAATGTATAATATGTGGAACATAAAATGAGTCTTAAATAAATTGCTGCAGAAAGTTCGAGAACCTGAAACACCGTCTCATCTCTCTCCTGTGTTACAGGAGGCAATCTGTTTACCACGGTGCCGTTGCCACGGTACCCGTTACACTGGCTACCGAGGAATGACTACTGATCAGTGATGTACATATATCCTTTATTTTTATCCTCATCTTTTTTTTACCTTTCTATCTTTTCATCATCTTTCTTTTCAACTCATTCCATGTTCATGGATTTCCAACAGGTGCTCAACAGCATTCACACTTTAGTTTGTTTTTAGTTTTAATGAGACTGAGACCCATTTCATTATTTCCCAACATTATATTATTATTACAAATTATTATTGCCGATCTGTGACTTTCTTTAAGGCCTTTTCCAGTGATTGTCTGTCTTTTTCAGGGACAATCTTTGTCCACAGTTTCATAAAGTTGTTATGTTTCGCCAGTTCCTGGAGGATTATTCGCCCATGGTACCTCCCTTCTGGAGCTGAATCCTGTAACATTTTGGAGACAGCAATAAGGAGCTGCTCAGTGAACCTTGTTCTTGCTGCCATGATGTTAGCAACTCCAAGAATGTCAACCAGCTGGTGCACATGTTGTGCCATGCTCCCTCTTAATGCAGCACAACGATGGTTCAGCCCTGTTTTCAGCAGAGCATTCAAGGTGTGCCAGTGGCTGCAGTTTTGCACCATGGCATCCAGGGCCAGATTTACCAGCTGATGAATGAAATTCTTTTCTTTTTGGACCAGTTTCAGCAGCAGGGCTTGGCCAGTTTTTTCTAACTCTGGATCCATGGTCTTCTGGAGGTGTATGTAAAGCATAGTTAGGGTTTTAATGGCTGCACAGGCCACTGCAGATCGCAAGTTTTCCAGCTCTTCGCTGATACACAGACACACTGCATGAAGGTTGGTCTTCAGAATCTCTGGGTGATGCTGAGCTAGACCTTGAATGATTTGTAGCCCTTTAGTTTTCTTCATCCAATCGTCTGAGGAGAGCAGTTGGAGGGAGAGAGACAGGCTCCCCCCTGGGTTGCTGAGTGGCTCAAGCTCAACTCTTTTGACAGTTGCGGTATTGCGTCTGCAGTTACTGGAAGTCGTCCTGCATGCTCCACTGACAGCCTTTGCAGGGTGCTGGAATTTGATGGGTTGATATCCTCTCCTTGTAGTTTGTGGCTTCTTTGCAGGAGTTGGAGCCACGGGTGTTACCATGGTGCTCCTTTTTGCAGCCACTATGGGACAAGATGACCTGGGTTTGCAGTTGCTGGGCCTTGTCCCGCCTGCTCCACTGACAGCCTTTGTAGGTTGCTGGAATGTGCTGGGTAGATATCCTGTCCTTTTAGTTTGGGGATTATTCGAAGGAGTTGGATCCAAGAACATGCTGCTCCTCCTTCTGGTCACTAAGGGGCAAGGTGACCTGGGTCTGCTGTCACTGGGTGTCATCGTACCTGCTCCACTGACAGCCTTTGTAGGGTGCTGTAGCATGCTGACTTGATATCCTCTCCTGGTTTGTGGATTCTTTGGAGGAGTTGGATCCAAAGGTGTGACCTTGGTGGCCATCTGTGCAGTTACTGTGGGACAAGGTGAAGAGTGGTAGTTGAAGATTTTCTTCAGTTTTTTCACCATGGCTTCAACTTTGTCCATAGCTGCCTGGGGCCTGATTCCTTCAGCTACTTTGTTGGCACTTGGAGCAAGAATAGGCCGGGGTGACACTCCTCTCCTTGACATAGATACTGGTTGAGGAAACGCCTCAAAATTGCTTTGAATCAGAGGAATGGCCCTCAACTCATCTGGAGTGTGTGAACATACAGGACTGCTGCTGTAACTTGTAACAGCAGGACTCTGGTTCATGGGCTCCATGTCCCAGAAGGCATTGTTGAATGGGTCAAACTCATCTTTTCTGACAGTTGCAGTATTGCGTCTGAACATACTGGTTGTCATCCTGCCAGCTCCGCTGACAGCCTTTGTAGGGTGCTGTAATGTACTGAGTTGATATCCCCTCCTTCTATTTTTGGGATAAGTCGGAGTTGGATCCAAAGGCATGTTAGTCTTCTGTGCAGCCACTATGGGACAGTGTAAAGGGTGGTAGTTGAAAATCTGCCTCAGTTTTTCCATGATATTTCCTGTAGCTGTTTGGGGCCTGATTCCATCAGCTGCATTGTTAGCTTTGGAAGCAAGGCTAGGCAGAGGTGACGCTCTTCTCCATGATAGGGATACTGGTTGAGGTGGAGGCTCATAATTGCTTTGAATCAGAGGAATGGCCCTCAACTCATTTGGGGTGTGAGAACATTCAGGGCTGGCACTGTACCTCATGGAAGCAGTTGGACTCTGGTCTCCATCTGCTTTTTGAAAAAGAAGTTCCTTATCCCAGACGTCATTGTTGTTCTTGTCTTCCCGACACATCTGGTTTATGTAAATGTTCTCCACGTTCAGAGGAGATCTAGTTAAAAGAGGGCTGGCCATCAGACCTCTCCCAGAGGATTTGTCATTTCTGACAAAAGCTGTTGGTTGGGTGGCTCCCTGACTGGAAAGTCCAGGTATCTGCAGGACAGAATCACATCTGCTTTCATGTACATTATATAGTCTCTCTGTAGTTTGACTGAATGCACGGTACTTTGCTGCCTTGGCCGTCTGTATGCCCAGCATCTTGGTGAAGCTGTCTGCCTTTTTCTGTCTACGTCTAAGATGTGGGTGATTTGAAAATTTCTTATTCTCCATTTCTTTTACAAAACACAAAACCTGTCCTGCAATACCTGTTTCAGTCAAGATCAGTGAGTGTGTGATGGGTCTCTCCTCTTTTGTTTATCAACCTTTGGGTGCATTACCACTAAAACACATTGCATTACTTTTCCCACTTTTTTTTTTCAGTTTTCTCTCTCTATTTCTCCCTCTCTCACACACAAACACGCACACACACACTCTCACTCACGGGCACACACCCATACATATACGCACACAGACAGACATGAGATCAAAGGAAATTCCACTAAACATTGCTGTTCTTTAATCAAACTTGTGATGTAAGAGTACGTAACAATGTGGTCAGCTACTATCCAATGTTGTAAGCCATATGTTGTTGATCACCAACATTAATGTGGAATCTATGTGAGCATATGCCTTAACATTTTCTTTGGGTCCCTGCCAGTGATGACACAGCTGTATGTTGTCATTCAACCATTGCAAACAATGTGGGATTTGTAGATATTTGGAAAAGCTTTTGACGAAAACCTGGTCTGATGCAGAGGGATCGTAGTCATCCCAGCTTGGATGGAGCTACTCTCATTTCTACAAATCTGGCAGAATATATTATCCAAAAATGACAAACCAGGCAGAGTTGGAGTACTACACAAAGAGGCAGAGTTGGACTACTACACAAGTAGAAGAAGAAACGCCTTTAATAGTCCCACATGTTGAAATTAATTTTCTGCACATGCATAGTACACAACGTGTTATACAGTTAGTACAAACTATAGGCATGCACATGCAGAGCAGTACGCTACACCACGAGGAGCGCCCGGGGAGCGAGTTCAGGGGGTTAAGGGCCTTGCTCAAGGGTGGTGGATGACAGTGGACAGATGGTGGCGCCTCTCCTGCTTTTGGATGGTCACCCTGAGCTTGTAAGCTCGAAGGGCGCATGGACTTCACAGTCACTGGACAATCATTCAAACATGGAGCTAGGGCCCCATGTTTTTGTCAGTTGTATAAACTTGGTACTCGAACTCATATGGCAGCCCCTGCACGTACAACTCATCTCAGACATATTGGTTATGCCTCTCCTCTGTTGGGTAAGGCCACAACATGTGAGGGTTGTGCAGAGTAGAATTCCACAAATGCAAGCTGTATTCGAAGTTAACCAAATAATTAGTTTATTTGCAAACTGTCCTAAACAAAAATCAACTCTAAGTCCTGGTACTGTAGAGCGAGCTAAAGAACTAGACAAGGTGTGCAAAAAATCAAGGAGGCAGAGCTGGTCCTAGTAGCAGCTGACAAGACTGGTGACGTCTGCAGCGGAATAATCCAGCGACGAAGTGAAGACAAAACGCTGCTTAAGAAGCAGACTGATCACCTAATTCAGAACAGGTGTGTCTCGTCAACTGCTCCCAGGAGAACACGGCTCCGCCTCTGGCCACAACACACGCCCTGAGAATGGACAACAGAAAAGAGGGAGGAGGGGAACAGAAGAGAACAACAACAAACCAACAAAAAAACGTAACAAAACAAAACACATGGTCGAAAAACACAGGAATATAACACAACATGTATTAAACACAACTCACATGGATACAAATTATGTTGGGACCAAAGAGGATCAATTTGGTTCTTAGCTAAATTGTATTAATAATTTTGGTCCCAGGCGACACGGTGATCGTGTCGCCTGGGACCAAAAATACCAATTTGATATTAATTTAGCAGTCTCATGAGTGAAACTGAGCACTGACCGTGTTAATCCAGTTAACATTACACACATACACACACAATAATAACAGACAACAATCAAGTGAACTGTAATAAAATTTATTGACACTCAGCAAAATTATCGCAAGATAACATCACCTTATATCAAATAATCATTACCGTTCAACTATAACTACACAAACATTAACTACTAACTACTAATAGGCAAAACATATACAACACAGTGGATACATGTGGGTATATGAGGGTATATATATATATATATATATATATATATATATATATATATATATATACATACACCCTATATATATATATAACGAGCGCAAGTACAGCGTGTTTGACCGAGAGTTGCTGGCGTTATACTTAGCGACACATCACTTTCGTTTCCTGCTAGAGGGCCGCTCCTTCACTGCCTATGTGGACCATAAACCCCTGACGTTGGCTATGTCCAAAGTGACTGAGCCGTGGTTTGCTCGCCAGCAACACTACCTGGCTGCCATCTCAGAGTTCACAAACAGACATTCAGCATGTGGCTGGGAAAGATAACTCCGTGGTCGACTGTCTGTCGCGTGCGTTGGTTTGTCCTGTGCACCTCGGGATAGATTTTGCAGCCATGGGTGCCGACCAGCCAGGTGATCTGGACATCCTGACCCTTAAGTCCGCCGGTACGGGCTTGAAGCTCGAGGAGGCTGTAGTGCAGGAAGGGGGCCCTGCCCTCCTTTGCGACGTCTCCACGGGCCGCACCCGCCCTGTTGTGCCGGTTGCATGGCGCCGTCGAGTTTTCGACTCTGTTCACTCCCTCTCACACCCGGGGTCCGGGCGTCGGTGAAGCTGGTAGGGTCCAAGTTTGTCTGGCCTGGCCTTGGCAAGGAGGTCAAGGCTTGGGCGGCTGCATGTGTGGCGTGTCAGCGCGCCAAGGTGCACCAGCACACAAAATCACCCCTTGAACCGTTTCCAATCCCGGCCAGGCGTTTCGACCACATGCATGTGGACCAAGTGGGTCCATTGTCTCCCTCGCAGAGCTTTACATACCTGTTAACTATGGTGGATCGCACCACCAGGTGGCCAGAGGCGGTTCCTCTGTCCTCCACAACATCCGCAGATGTGGCACGCGCGTTCCTTTCAGCGTGGGTTGCGCATTTTGGCACACCGTCGGACATCACCTCTGACAGAGGTCCTCAATTTGTTTCGGAGCTCTGGTCAGCTCTGGCGAGGTCCCTGAGCATGCAGGTTCACCGTACTACCGCGTACCATCCCCAAGCCAACGGCTTGTGTGAGTGTTTTCATCGGTCGGTCAAGACAGCTCTGCGCGCTGCACTCACAGATGGTAACTGGGTAGATCGTTTGACTTGGGTGATGCTGGGCCTGCGTTCGGCTCCAAAGGAGGACCTGGATGCCTCGCCTGCGGAGTTAGTCCTGGGACAGACAATCCGTGTTCCGGGTGAATTTTTACCGGAGAGTGCTGCCCCACATTCAAATCCCACAGCGCGTCCTTTTTTGGCCGGCTCTAAGTGTTTTGTGCTGGATGTGGGTGGGCGTAGAGAGAGTGTGACCATGGACAGGCTAAAGCCAGCACATATGGTGCCTAACGAAATGTTTTGTCCAGCCCAGGTTCCCCATCGGGGTCGTCCACCTTCCACGGCCAGGGTCATTCCCCAACAGGTTCGGGGTTCTGGTTTGACGTCGGTGGTGGACTGTGTTCCTCTTGTCTACCGCCGGCAGGGACGCCCAGCACGACCTGCGCTTGATGTTAAAGGGCAGCGCAGCCGCTATGGTAGACTTATCAAGCCTCCTGCGAAGGACTGAGTTTTTGCCAGGAGTTCCCTCTGGGTGTTCGGGGGGGGGGGGCTGTGTGGGTATACCTCTCACCCAGGAGGGTTATGGGTAAGAGGGCGTGGTTGTGTTATAGAGTTTTGGCGCTTCCCGCCATGTTGTAACTCTCCTTCCTACAGTGTGTCTATAGTAAAGCTGCTTAACTCACCTCAAAGACATTTGCTGTGACAAGGAAACAGTTAGTCCAAAAAATTCTAATCCAGTCTCATCTGTGACATGTATCTCATTACAATTAAAAGTGTCCTTGGCATAAATCATAACACCTCCTCCCTTAGAACCGTGTCTGTCCTTTCTGAAAATTTTATAACCTGGTACAGATAGTATTGCGGAAGGCAAAGATTCACAGAGCCATGTCTCAGATAGGCAAAGGAAGTCAATATTAGAGTCATTGAGGAGGTGATGGACCTGATCACAATTTTGTTAGAATACTTTGTATATTTAAGTGTGCACAAAGAATGCCTTTTGGTTTATGTGTTAAATCCCATATTAATTTAGAATTATTAACGATTTGAAATACCCTGAACTCCCGGTGTTTTAATATTGCAGGATTTGGTAGCCTCCTGTTTCTTTTACTGGCAATGTTTGCATGTGGCTTTACACTGCTAGCTTCCACATCAGCCAAAAGACCTCCACCTACCGTTGGCCCAGCTAACGGTAGTGTGGGTCCAGGTAGCAAAGGTGGAGGCCCAGCTGGCAGAGGTGGAGGCCCCACTAACGGTGATGTGGGCGCAGGTAGCAGTGGTAAAATTCCAGCTAGTAGAGGTGGAGACCCAGCTGGCAGAGGTGGAGGCCCAGCGAGCAGAGGTGAAAGTCCAGCTGGCCGAGGTGGAGGCCCAGCTAGCAGAAGTGAAAGCCTAGCTAGCAATGGTGAGGGCCCAGCTAGCAGTGGTGGAAGTCCGGGTAGCAGTGGTGAAGGCCCAGGTAGCAGTGGTGAAGGCCCAGCTAGCATAGGTGAAGGCTCTGCCGGCAGAGGTGGAGGCCCAGCTGGCAGAGGTGAAGGCCCAGCTAGAGGTGGTGTTGGCCCAGAATACGTTGATAGTATTTTTTGTCTGTGTGGCAACAGTTACAACGAATTGTTTAATTTTTTCTTTTTCCTCCAGCCTCTCTACACTCTAGCTGTGACATCACGCACTGGAGCCCACAACGCTACAGGGCCTCAAACTGAAGTGATTTTTTTCTAGTTTTTGCCCTCGCTCACCTCCTTTCCCATTCAGTTTCTACGTCCACTCGGCTGTGGTTCCAAGTGTGCTTAGTCTGACGTCAGCGGGCTGCTTCGCAGGATTGGTCCGGTGGTTTCCAGGTACAGCTCCACAATTTATTGTTTGAGATTTTCACATGTGCAATATTCAAATCGCAGGTACATGCGATTTTAATAAAGGCAAGTTATTATCGTACACTTCATGTTACAGCTTTTGTTCAGCTTGGAATAAAATGGAATTTAACACTGCTCTATTAAATATCTACCAGTGTTAAGGAGGCGGTGGCCGGAGGCAACCAGCCACACGGACACTTCCGCCCTGGTCAGGTTCTTTTATGGTGGAGCCCAACGACGGCGGCAGCTGCCAGGAGGATTTCAGAATAAAAGGAGACAGAGCTAAAAAAATTGGTCTCTGCTTTTAACCCATCACACATGTGTGAGCAGTGGGCTGCCATACAGTACATACAGTACAAGGCACCCAGAAAGTAATTGGGGTTAGGGGCTTTACTCAGGGTCCAGTGTGGTGCCAAGAGCAGGATTTGAACCCCCACCCCTTTGGTCTCAAGCCCAACGCTTTAACCATTCGGCTACCACTCCCCAATTCTAAGACAGCATATTCATAGTGTAATGTCAACCTGTAGCATTTAACCAATGAATCTAACCATCATTTGAGACTGAACAAATATTAAGGATATGGGAAAGAGTTTTTCATTTTCTCAGTTTTTACTCTAATAATTTAATGCTATAATTAATGCAATAGTTACGTGCAACAACTCCTATTCTATTCTATTCTGCAGTTAAGCATCAGCTCTACCAAACAAGCTATTCAGCACACAATGTTGTGATAGTTTGATTGGACCTTTTTTAGTATTAGTGTCATGCATTTGTTATTGTCTCATAGTTTGAACAGACCAGACTTCAATTCCTTTATTTTAATAACACTCTAAATATTTTATTTTCCACATACAGAAACACAGGATCCAAATGAGTGATAATGGTGCTCTGTTTCGCACTGCATCATATGTCTTAGCATTCAGTGTAAATATGAAATGCTCTGGTGAAAGCATGAAGTACTGAGAGCCCTATTCAATCCAAGTCTGTCACATCCACTGAATAGCTCATTCTTGTCTCCATGTTCCTGTTGTCAAACCCTATGACAGAAATTGAGGAAAAAAGAGAAGAGAAAAGAAGAATAATGAAACTCAACTGACACATGAATGATGAAATGAGGCAACAGAATTATACAATTATTATTCTTCAGTATGGCTGGGTAAGGATATGTAGAAAGTAAAAATGTAAGAGTGGATACTGCATGAAACAGCCAAACCTCAGAGAACATGGTTCAAGAAAGCTGCCCCTTGTGGGCTATCACAGCAGTCGAAAAGTATTTGATGCACAACAAGAAGAGTTTTTTCAGTGGTTACTTTTGTACTGTGGACTCACTCCAACTGAGGTAGGTCTACCGAGCATATGACAGGTGCAGAGAAGTGGGTCCTTCACAGGATTTGATTACTATGTATCCGCTTTTTTAAGCATATGTATTCAATTCATGTGAGGAACAACTAACAAACAGTGTAGTTAAGTTAGTTCAGGAAGTTTCCATATCAACTTCCGGCAGAGTACAAGATCAAACACCCTCAGTCAAGGGATTAGCAATGTGGCAGGTCCTCACTCCACCACCACCACCCCCTGCTGCCTGCACTCTCTTCTAACTTCTGTCACCTTGACTCAGGACCACTCACTGGCAATAGCTGTCCCCTTTCTCCATAACTTTCCCAAAACTAAAGTGCACACAAGGGTGAATGCAGGGTGAATGAAAGAAAGCCACAATGCAAATAAAATAAAGCCACGAGACAAAAAAAGATAGCCACAATACAAATAAAAGAAAGCACAAATAAAAAAGCCACAATGGAAGCTTCTCAAGCTTCCACGAAAAATTTCCCATTACAGTTGTTGATCCATCTGCCGGCAATTACCGTCTTCCAGTCAGGATCAATAATAATGAAATAATAATGACTTTTATTACTTCCATTGTGGCATAACTTCTGTTGTGGCTTTTTTATTCATGCTGTGGCTTTTTTATTGTGTTGACCCTTCTGGGCCTGACACTGCACTGATTTGTCCAATATCAATTCACTAGCTAAAATTCCCCTCTTCAGAACTGTTTTTAAAAATTATTTGATAATGTTTATAATTTGTTCTTTTTGGATTTTATTACCTTTTAAACTGCTTTTAGCATGTGATATGCATTTGTGATTAATATTTTTATTTCACATTTTGAGAATTGTAAAATGCACTACATAAATAAATGTAGACAGTGTCCAACATGAAAGAAACAAACTGGGACAATATCGACATTTAAAGCATCAGTGATAAATGAAAATGTGTGACAGAGATTAGAGAAATTTAAGATCTATTTTTAAACGAATTATCAAACATTAGAATGAGCATACTGACCTGTGACATGCATTGCTGTTGGATATATTTACATAATGTTGTTGATGACTCCTTCTGCCATCTGTAGTGGACGCTGAATAGTGCCCTGGTTTGCACTGGCTATGTCAGTCTCAACAAAGAAAGGGTCTGTGTGGTTTCCATAAAGACTACCTTGTCTCTATTTTAAAAAAGACAACAAAAATAGATTAAAAAAGACTTTATGCTTCAGTGTTTAGTAATGTATTTGCATGACCTTATTTTTTTCTTAATTTCTTTATGAGCTTGTGTTTTAAGTGTAGCTCAGCCAGTGACTCCTAGGAAGAGTCTAGGTGACACCCAAGAACAGTTTGGTGACAAATGGAGAAACAGACGACGGCTCTGAAAGCCAGCACCCGGGACAGTATGGGTTAGCACCCCAGTCTGTATTTTTAGTGAGAATGAAACTCAACAAGTTACGTAAAGCCCTATGGAGAAATACCCCTGGAGATCCCGAGGGGGGAATGGGGGTGGTGGGGTGAGATCTTCCAATCGGACAGATCTAAGGTTAACGACCCCCGCAAATTAACTGATTACAATTATGACATGCATCTGCAGCAAGCTGTGCAAGAACCAGCAATCCATCAGGCCAGAATGAAATGTTTGGAGTGGGAATGGGAGCGCAAGGCGCATCGCACAGGTCATGGACCTGGTAAAACGCAGGAGGAGCCCAGCTAAGATGCACCCCACAGAGCCCAGTCTCTCCACACACCAGTGCCTCCCAATCCCAGCAAATTATTTCCACAGCAGCGGATTAAGTGGTCCCCAAACAACATACAGAACGAGTGGCTGCAGTTTGATGAGGGTGTGTCTAACATCATTCAAGCCACAGCCAAAGGAGATGCTGATAGCAGACTCTATGCAATGACCATCATCGTCAAATATGCCTCAGAAAGTTTTGGACTGACCAAGCAGGGTAACACCGAGACCACCCCCTACACCATGAACCGCAGGGCCACAAGATACAACAACTGCACCAGGACCTTCAGACCCATAAGAAACAGTTCAAGAGAGCTACTGAGGAGGAGAAACAACCTTTAGTAAAACTGCATGACATCCTGCATTAGAAGCTGATAACCCTCCGCAGAGCGGAGTGGCACGGGAGACATCAGACTGGCATATATTATATATAATATATCATCATGAGCTGCACCATCTCTGCCACCCTTTTCACCCTAGTGATGAACATGGTCATTAAGGCTGCTCAGGTGGAATGCAGAGGGCCCCTATCCAAGTCAGGTGCTTGACAGACCCCTATAAGAGTGTATATGGATGATTTACAACATCAGTACTAGTGAGCAGATGGATCCTGCAAGGACTGGAGAGACTCGTATGGGCAAGAATGAGTTTCAAGCCATCCAAGTCAAGGACCATGGTGCTGAAGAGGGGGTAGGTGGCTGACAAATTCAGTTTTTCTATCTTTGGGACCATAATCCCCTCCATAACGGAGCAACCAGTCAAGAGTCTGGAGAAGCTCTTTGACTCCACCCTGAAAGACACTGCTGCTATCCAGAAGTCGAGCAAAGAGCTTGGAGCTCTGTGAGCCTGTAGAGGTAGGCTATAGAGGCTTTGCAGGATGCTCACTCTGTAAAGTCCTTGGCCGACTGGGCAAGAACCATCCTATCTGCTAGTGAAGCCGCACAGAAAGCCATGAGGTGGTTGTGGATTTAAAAAATGCTGCTACTCGGACGCAAGTCGGGGCCTCATCACTCCCGGCTGGGTCGCCGTGTCTGTTGCGAGACCTGAAACACGGATGACACCAGGAAGCACTGATGACGTGTCCCAGTGCATCCAGGAGATGTTTCTTACAAAGAGTGTCAAGAAATACCATTGCTTGTTGGGCTAAACATAACCCTAACCTAACCCTAACCCTAACCCTACCCCTAATTTTAGGACTATAAAAATACACTACATTGCTTAATGTTATTCTGTTGTTTTTTTCACACTTATTTTGCTACCACATGAGGTGGCAATGCTGGTGTTGAGTACTGTAAAGAAAGTCCCACAGCAGGTTATTATTATCACTTTCATATTTCTTCCTCTTCCTTATTCTACCATCAATTTTTCATCTTTACATATCCTGTGTTACCCTAAAGAAGCCATTCTCAGCAGTTTCATCAGTTGCTCTGTCCATCTCTTCTTCAGTCATCAGGTCTCCAGAGATGGTCCTATGAAGCTCTGAAGCTCCCTCTTCCTCAGTGTTTCTCAGTCCAGCCTGATGAACATAGGCAGAAGATGTGGTTACAAAAGGAAACATGAATATATTATTAAAGCTCATGATCCCTACATGAATGAGTAACTCCATGGTTCATTTGCTGGTCAATAAATTAAAAAAATGTACATCCCAAAATCCCACAAACAAAAATTGCTAGTTGAGCTTTATTTGTTTGGTCTCTTGAAACTCACAGGTCAGCGATAAAGGGGAGCAAGAGTTACATCCTGGTATGTGGTTGTTTCATGTGGTCAGCTTGTTGCAGGTTTGCTTCACCCCCATCACTATTTCAGTCCAGGGGCCTATTCCATAAAGCAGGATTACCAAATAAGCCAGGCTTATTTCGTTAGTCTGGCTTATTTTCCAGTGGATCCACTCTAAAATAAGACAGACTAACGAAATAAGCCTGTCTTATTTGGTAATCCTGCTTTATGGAATAGGCCCCTGGTGAATTGCCGCATCATCAGTTTTTTTTCCCTACCTGACATCTACACTGACCGTGGGACCCTACGATGTTTGCTTTGCTTAGGGTTGTACACTTGACATTTATTTTCTAAAGTTTTCTCCTGTTTTGTTTTGAGAGATTAGGTGATTCTGCTTTTAATTTTGTTTATTATTTTGGCTGTGAAAACCTTCAAGCTGCTTGCTTCCCTTTTTGTTCAGTTTGTTAGTGTTTTATATTAAACAACCCTCCTTTATACATTCATTGAGAACTCAGCTTTCATTTCTTTCCTTTTAACTTTATATGTTACACATACTTTGTGAGTTTTGTAACGAAGAGATTTTAGGACTCCAGTTTTATCTGAGACAAAAAATTGTAACAAAAAATTGCGAGGTAAAGGTCTTAGGTAAATGTCTTGAAGATATGCTTGAAGTAGCTTGAAGGTTTCTTTGATATGTACAGCTGCATGTCATCTCCATAACTGTGTAAATATACAGTGTTTTTCAATAATGTAGTCAAGTCAAGCCTAGGAATCTTTATTATCCTCGCGGGGCAATATGTTATGCTCCGCAGCAGCAAGATGTAACATAAATGACACATACAAACAAGGTAACAAAAACCAGTAAAAGACACAATGAAAACTTTGTACGTAAAAGTTCCACACTCACATTGTGTTTTATTAAGAAATGGTATGCAACAATATGTAACAACAATTATTATGACCGTTGTTATCTCTGTGTTTGAGAGTAGCGACCTAGCTAGGTTGGCTAACGCACTATGAACGACATTCCGACCAGTGGCTCTGGCAGGGCGTCGAGTGATGGACTGGAAAGAAATGATGGGTGAGGATTTGTGGAGATGGAAATTCCTGCGAGACCCATGATGAGTGTATCGGCGGCAAGGCAGGAGAACGATGTCCGGGTGGAAGTGAAGCGCTGTCGGTGGAGGTACAGACAGAGACAGTGAAGCCCGGAGGAGCTCAGCAGCTGTGTAGTGGAATAAACCAGTAATGGAAGAGAGAATCCAGGAGAATTCAGATGAGTGCAAACCAGCTAAAAATCCTGCTGTATCACATTGTGGATTGAGATGACGGTATGGAGTTGCGGAGCCGGGTGGTGAATGAAGCCGGTAGTTCAGCGAGGTTGGTGTTAGCTCGCTGACACACTTGTACACAAGAGTGACAACAGATTCAACAGGTTTATGGTTGTCAGGACGTAGTGAGTGGAATTGATTCTCACCTGAGCACAATTTCTCAGTCCATTAATCCGTAAAACACTTGAGAAGTTTTAAGTTACCGGTGGGTGTGTTGAGTGAGAAGTGTAGCGGCAATGTTCGTTCAATTCAATTTTATTTTCCCAATTTTCAAGTTCTTCAGTTACAACACATGCCACTACTATTATACAGCCCTCTAGCATTAAGCTTGACAACGATGAGAACCCAAGATCTTTCCTGATTCTGCTGATGTCTGGTGTGAGTGAGTCGCCCCAGTGGGATGTCACGTTAAAGTGACACGTACATTAAAGCATTATTAGCCACATTGTCATCTTCAAGGGAAACCTAACGTCTTGATCAATATGGCTCCTACAAGAAGTGTTCATTTGTTCTGGGAAAACCTGTTTTTTTTTTTTTTTTTTTGCTTATATGTAACAGAGACAGTAATACAGTGTAAAATATATATGTACACTGTTAAGATGTTGATTTATCTTTTGTATATAATTTACCCAAAATGTGTTTTAAACTTAATAATTTAAGTTTAAACTGACCTGTGGTCAGCATCAACTGCCCCACCAGGGGTCCTGGCCACATCATCAAGCTGAAACAAGGGGCCCTGCAACCCTCATCCTTGGCTCGTTGCTTTTGCCTTCTTTCTCTTCGTCCCTGGTGCCAGTCTTGGAGACAGCCTTTAGGCCCGTACCTGTTCCTCATCTGTGATAGTTTAAGCTTCCCCAAGGGAACCATCACACTGTCGCCACCAGGAGAGCGAGCTTACACCACTGTAGAGCGAGCTAATCGACCACCGGACACCCAGCCACAGACGCTGTGGACACTCAGAGTGGATCTTCTATGCCATGTTCCAAACTCCAACAGAGGAGCAACGTGAAGTAAGAGGCTTATGTCTGGGCAGAGACTAGAATTGTGTTGCACATCATTCTTTCACTTGTGATGTATAATATAATGACTCGTTGAGCTATCTACAGTCTGCTAAACTGGGAGCCACTGAACACCGATGGGGTGTCCAACTTGTCATGTTTGATTTTGACATCAAGTATCACTCAGGTCACAGCAACAGGAATGCAGATGAGTCCCTATGGCGTCTGCAACACTATCTTAGCTCTTCCTTCTCACTCAGCTGCTGATCTGTGTTCCTTGCAGGAGGCAGATCCCCTCTTGAGTTTCTCCAGCTCGTTTTGTTTGTGCCCTCAAGCAGGAAACTTTAAATCAGCTGGACCAGGAACATGGCCATCAGGGGACTCGTTGAGCTATCTACAGTCTGCTAAACTGGGAACCACTGAACACCGATGGGGTGTCCAACTTGCCATGTTTGATTTTGACATCAAGTATCACTCAGGTCACAGCAACAGGAATGCAGATGAGTCCCTATATGGCGTCTGCAACACTATCTTAGCTCTTCCTTCTCACTCAGCTGCTGATCTGTGTTCCTTGCAGGAGGCAGATCCCCTCTTGAGTTTCTCCAGCTCGTTTTGTTTGTGCCCTCAAGCAGGAAACTTTAAATCAGCTGGACCAGGAACATGGCCATCAGGGGATAGAGCAGACCACTGAGTTGGTCCGACGATGCTGCTATTGGCCAGGAAAGTCTTGGACATTAAGCAGTGGGTCCTAGGGGGTCAGCGTTGCCAAGTCGCTAAGGACTCTGTACATGGGTCTCATAGTTTTATGGGTCACTTGCTTGCCTCTTGACCCAGTGAGGTTCTGGCAGTTGATTTTACGCTGTTGGAGCATTCTCAGAGTGCATCCTTGTCATGACTGATGTCTTCAGTAAATTTACCATAGCTGTCGGAGCCGTCTACACTTGGGCCAAGGAAGGATAAGATAAGATAAGATAAGATAAGATAAGATAAGATAAGATAAGATAAGATAAGATAAGATAAGATAAGATAAGATATTCTTTGGTCACTGTATAACCTCCTTCGTACATCCATCTTGAATTTAACTGATAATGGAGGTGCACCTATAGTGTGGTTGCGTGCGTGTATGTCTTATTTAAAGGGCACGGGACATCCCTGTGACAGGGGTGTGTCGAGGATCCAGAACCAGGTCAGGTACACGACTGGGTAGTAGCCTCAGAGTGGCCTTCGATGGGGCCTGAGAGAGAATGTTGGCTGCTGCTTTCTGCCAGAAAGAGCGGCATGACCAGCAGGTCTGAGAAATGCCACTCCCAGTGGGCCAGCTGGTATATTTAAGGGACCATACCATTAGAGGGCGCCAGAAAATCCAGGATATCTGGAGCTCTGTGGTTTACCAGGTTGTGAGGGCACATGCCAATGGAAAAGCGGTTTACACTATTGCCCTGGCAAATGATATCTTCAAGGTTAGGAATGTGCATTGGGACATGCTGAAGGCTGTTAACCCCTCACTAAGGGCATCCTCTCCGTCTGTCATAGTAACACTGCACAATTAATCTTCTACTGGTAGCGAACTGTGGCTCTTGGCCTCTGAACCATCCTGATGGTCACCCACAGGCGCTACGGGTGTCTCATGTCCTATAGATCCTCCTGCTGTGACCAGTCCGCAACCTAGTCTTGCCTTGGCATCATCCCCATGTGTGAAAATGCTTTACCGCTAGCTTTGACATTGTCTCAAGCTGACCAGCCGGGTGTGGCCTAGCAGGCTGTGCATAGGACAGCTCGAGTCACAGGTGTCCATCGTTCTATTGCCCATCATCTCCATCAACTAGCTGGTTATGGAGACCACATCAGAGGCTCACACCCTGTTTCAAACACCCAAGTTGCCATTTTCAGGCCTTGGAGTTAGTTCTGTGTGATTTTTTGATCCATCATCAGGCCGATGATGCAAAAGATGGGGTAGATGTGACAGGTGTTCTCCTTACTCGTCACTGGAGGGTGCTGCAGTGGATTGCTATGCGTCCTGGTTACTGGGGGGCATCGTGTACGCCCATATAGAGGAGTGCCTATACCTGCCCTCTTCCTCTTCTCCTTCCTGGTGGCTGTGGCTTGGTGAGGCGATCTCCACTCTTTATAAGCACGGTGGGCTGCTGAGGCCTGATTGTTGGCTGGGTTTCACCCACACTGCTGTTTTGGCTTTGCTTTTGTGATTCTGCATGTGACTCAAAGCATCAATAGACTGGCAGAGGATCGAGCCAGTACTTTATCCTCGTATCACAAAAAAGGATTTCGTTGCAGTGAATTACCCACCAGCTGCTCCTCATTGACATTGTTTATTTGCATTTAATCTTATATTGGTTAATTCAAATATTTGGTTCATTCATACTTTTGCTTTGTTACATGGGTTTTTTGTTTAAATGATTTTGTTTTATTGTCTATTTGTGTAATTAGTATGTTGTATGTTTGGACACACCGGTTCTTGTGTAACAATTTGGTATGTTTTAACCTTGCTTTTTGTTTCTTTTGGACAGGTGGTGTGGCCTTCCGTGGTGGTTTAGTCCCTGGTGGTGGTCTTGTGCAGGGTTTGGCTTGTACAGCCGGTAAGTCCCAGTCCTGTCCTCATAATTTTCTTTTGTTTTCCATGCCTAATGTTATTTTAAACTGACATCTGAACTGTCAATGTTTCAATACCCTGCACTTCTACTTTAACAAGCATGACCCAAATGTCCCAAATGTGGAGAGAGAATGCATTTATTGGGAGAGTGGAAATGTAATCGGGAAGTGGTGTGTGACAGTGACCTGTATCCAGGCATCACCTTGAACACAGATAAAACAAGAAATTCTTGCTTGTCAATAATGACATAATCTGATACTTGATGTTACATGATGTTCTGCAGATTATTCAACCACCACAGCCAGTGGCATCCTATCACATTGGAATACAGAAAGTATCGCAGCGGCTTACCACATCATCTGCGGTATCATCTCATCATCCCTGAGCCATTATTACAGGCTGTACTTGATGAGATGCTCATGCATAGCTACAGTATTTTGTAGTAATGACATTGATATGTAGAATTTAATCCAAATGTTGCATGTATTCAAGTTAATATGGTATGTTTCTCTTTCAATTACTTGTGATGATTTTGCTTGAGAAAAGTTTCTTGATGAGAATGACATGCATTAAGAGTTCTTATTGATGCACTGATGCGTAAATGAAACATGAAACTAATGTTCATGTTCCGTGTGTCTCAAATATTCAATTTTCAGTACACTCTCAGTAGTATCTGTTATATAAAGAAACAAAATTAAAACATACCTAAATAATATTGGGGAGGAAAATAAAACATAATAAATAACCAATGAGACTTCCCTCCCTGTCCCACTGCGCCCCTATCAAGTGCCACTCAGGTCGGTGTCACATCTTAAAAGTGATGTCTGTAGCGGCAAAGTTTGTTCAATTCAATTTTATTGACCCAATTTTTAAAGCTCTTCAAGCAGTCTTCTGGCTTGGGGATAACCGTCTTCTGGTGGCATGCGCATACAGCCACGCGCGAGCAGATGTGGCCCCCCGCTGGTGTAAATATCTAAGTATGCTAATTTGTCCTGGTAGCTAGTGGTTTTCCTTCATCAGGGCATTCGAAAACGCCGTGGTCATCACAGCCCCAAAGGCGGTGTTGTACATTAAAGCATTCTTAGCCACATTGTCGTCGTCAAAGGAAACCTATCGGTTTGGTCAATATGGCTCCTACATTGTCACTGGTTTCCATATCCTATTAAAGTCTTCCAGTCTGTCATTCAGAATATATCGGATCTTTTCCAAGTGTAACGTCCCAGTCAGTGTAACGTCTCAGTCAGAAGTTTTAAAACAGTACATAGTTCTCCTCTCATGCGTCCCATCAAAATCAGGTTAACATCTGGGCCTGTTATTTGGAGATCTCACCCTTGCTCTGCTGATCAGAAATGGTGAGCGGCGTATTGACGAGCTTCTTCTGGGTCTGTGAACAGCCTCTCTGATGCGTCATGAGACACTCGTATCTTAGCTGGATACAGAAGTCCAAACTTGACCCTGGGTTTGTCGTGTAGCATTTTTCTGACTGGGGTGAAAGCAGCCCGGCGTCTGGCTACTTCACGTGTAAAGTCTCTGAAGATCTGTATCTGCTGGCCCCGAAATGTTAGGTTTTAGTGTGCAGTCTTGCGATGAAATGTCGGCTGGGGGGTGGGTGGGGGGCGTTTTTGCAGCGCTCTGTGGGCTTGGTCTATTACTGGTACGTCATCCAGGTTTAGCGCTTCTTTTAACAGCCAAGCCATAAACTCCCTTGGTTTTTGCCCATTTTCTTCCCCCGCTTTAACTCCGGCCACTCTCAGATTTTGTCGTTTCGAGCGACCTTCCAGATCGAGGCATTTCTCTGTTAGCGAATCAACATAAAGCTAAGAGAGGGTTTCTCTTTATCATCCAACTCTTGTATCATGTCCAAGGTGTTGTTAGCAATGTCTGCTAGCTCTTTCAAAGTTTGGGTTTGCAATCCCATTTGGGCTTTAAGCGCTGATATTTCTGTGTCATTTGTGGTTGTCAGTGCAGCTATCTCCCCCTCTTTGGTAGTGACACATTAATATCTCCCCATGTTCATGTTCCGGCGTGATCATCAACTGTTACACTACTAATGAGATTCTCTTACAGTCAAATTCTTGAATGTATTCCTACAGTCCTGTTAACTAACACATTTGTACTTTTATGTACACAAATACCTTCATATATACTTTGGATCTTGCATTATTAAGTGATCCTTTGTTCATATTTATACCCAAAATTAATAACATTGGCGGTAAATTGGGACAAAAACACCAGTAATCATCCACCAGCCACCCCCCTAACATGACTTAACACCTCGTATCAATGTCTTTAAAAAAAAACACTGAAAGGGAATGAAATGCTTTATAAATGAATGTGGTATAATGATGTTCTATAATACATGTAAGTTTTATTTGACAATGGGACGTAATATAGCATTTATGTTCAAATAATGAAGCCACTGAGAGAAAAATTCAGATTTCAAGAAGAATCTAAATTATGTGAAACTCCAATTTGATACCATGCATATAACTTTCAGTATCAAATAAAGGATTTTTTCCGGATAGGAAAACATTACTTCTTTAAAAATTATTTTGTATCTTATGGATAAGCGATAGAAAATGGATAGATGGGTGGATGGATGGATGGATGGTCAAGTCAGAAGATGTTACATCCTATATAATTTGTAAATTTGTAAATAATTTGTAAAAATTAGTTACATCCTATTTTGATTGTAAAGCCTTATGAGACGAACTGGATTTGTGGATATGGGCTATAAAAATATAAATTGAGTAATTGGTTGAGGTAGATGAAACTTGAATACCATCCCAGGTTGGAAATGTCCAAACATGTTTTAAAAACTTTTTCTTTAAAGTAAAAGGGTAGACAGCACAAACATAAAAAAGAAGACAGAAACAGACTGTATATATTACTCAATACTACTACTACAATTAAACACCACGATAATTATTACAATTAAACACTACTGTCAACGTTTATGATATTTTACCATATTAGGTCCCTGCTTACTACTTACCTGTATCTCATGGGTAGTACTTTTTTTAGTAGGCCGATAGCCGTAGTACTCTTCCTGTCTCTTTCTCAATTTTCTGAAATAGTCCTGAATAAGGAATGTGGCATAAAACTTTCCAACTGTCACCTCATCATCTGTTAAAACACAGAAATCTGTGTTAAATGTGTCAAAGCCATGCAAATGTGTTTACAAATAAATATTCCACTACAGTGGCTGCTATAGAATTTTATAGCAAAACCAACGTCACAATCAGAGCTGTTTTATTGCTATATGTGGACTATGCATATACATAGAGACCCAATAGCCATTGTACGGTATAAGAATAAAGTAAGCAAAAACGATAAACTGTGTCTAGTGTTTTTGCAACGTAATTAGGTCAAAATCATTGCACTCACCGCCGTGAGTCAGCCCACAGGTACAATGATTGCTAGGTACCCATCATTCCCAGTAGTGAGCTTATTTATAGCAAATGCTGTTATGGCGTCAAAAAAATTATCCTACTGGGGTGGAAAAACGCAAGAAGAAAACGGAGGAAGAAAAAGACTGGTAGAATAAAGGTAAGGTGTTTGTGAGGTGGGTGGATGAGTTTTTAGCAAGTTGTCTTGCTGGCTTGCTCAGTTAGCCTCCGATAACTGGATAAAAGTGATATCTGGCTAGGATTTACAGTGCGTTGCAAAAGTTTTCACCCCCCTATTTTGTTACATTACAACCTGTAATTTAAATGTTTTTTCAATCTGAATTTTATGGACTGATATATATATATATGTATACATTCGCCAGGGAACCGCCACCGTAGCAAGTTACTCAATATGTTTTCGCATTCTTGCTGCTGAGAGTGGCTGGAATGAGCAAGCGCTGCAGTGAGTATTCACCTGCGACCTTAATGATTATATAAAAGATGAATTAGCCGACAGGGATGAAACAGCCAATTTAGATGAGCTAATCTCTCTGGCTATTCGTCATGACAACCGCATGAGGGAGAGACGTAGGGAGAAAGTAGCTGACAACCTCCATAGTAACACCACGGTCCCGGCCCGTGCCTTTCCTCCCCCTCCCCTCTTCCCTAATCAGGAGCGTGAGGTCTCCGTTCCAACCATCAAGCATCACCTGAGACGAGCCCATCGAGTCTGGTGGGATACTCTTGCAGCCCTCTCATGCACAGCAGAACGGAACTGCGCCATCACCAACCGCAACCGGACTCCGGCTCCTGTCTACCGCCCTGGGCAGAAGGTATGGCTATCATCTCGTGACCTTCCTTTGCAGGCTGAATCTAGGAAGCTGGCTCCCTGGGTCATTGGCCCCTTCAAGGTTGAGACAGTAGTCAACCCGGCGGCAGTGAGGTTCAAGTTTCCTCCCACGTTGATGGTGCACCCAGTCTTCCATGATTCTCTCCTCAAGCCCGTTAAGGACTGTGGTCTCCCCTCCAGATGACCTCCCTCCTCCGCCTCGTATGATCAATGACCACCCGCTTATAGGGTACGTGAAATTCTGGATTCCAGGGGGTTCCGGTTTCTGTTGGATTGGGAGGGGTACGGCCCTGAGGCTCCACAGCATATAAGCAAGAGCCAAAGTAGCAGAAAATCAGTTGGTTCTAGAACAACTCCGAGCTTACTTAGTGGGACTAATAAAGGTGTTTCTCCTTATTAATTTTAGAATATTTATTGTGACAATACAGTTAGCTGTAGGAATGGGGTTGGGATTTTTTAAATTAGAAGTGTTAAGTTTTTGATGTTGTACTTTGTTTTATTTAAAAGAACCATAATAGAGTTATCTTTCTTGAGATGCTTACCCCGACTCTGATCAGACCCCAACCTGTGTCCCAGCAACATTGGCCCACTTCTTGGACCTTCTAATCCAGAGCCACCTCGAGCCCCTCTCTGCAGCCTCTGTGGTGGACTTTATGGCTCTCTTATTTGCAGCTCCTGTGATGTCAAGCAGAGTGTAGATCTTGCAGCGGGAGCCAGCAACAAAGTGTCTGCACCCCACCTCTACTGGCTCACAGCGGGTTTTCCAGCCTCTCTCCAGCATTCGCCTGTGAGCTCATGGTATTTGAGCTGTTTGCGCTCATTTGCCTATTCCGTGCGGTCCTCCCAGGGGACAGGGTAGCACATCATAGACAGCTTGGACAAGGAACTTATGCTGTGGCTCTGCCTTCCAGATGTCATTTCAGATCAGCTTTCTCTCCAGCACTCCTTCCCACCTCATTGAGGCCCCATTCTGCCATATTCTTACCATCCTGCTACTCCTCCCATCAACACCTGCCCGCACCTCCTCCAGGACAAGATGGTGTCTGTCCTTGCCTTGGTCTAGGTTGCACCGTGGCTGTGGGATGGCTCCCAGCCCTGCTCGCTTGATGTGCCCAACAGCTCCTTGTGTCTCAGCCGGGACTCAGCTCTGAGCCTCCTACCAGTCCTTACTATGATGCCCGCTGATGCAATTCTGGTGTCACTGGGGACTCGATAAACTAAAGCCTCTCTTGTACAAGAAACTCTGAATTCCTCCTCCAGGCTGCTCAAGGCGGAGATTCCAGACTTAGTCAGGGGGCCTCTACACTCCATCTCAGCTGCCTTCAACATGTTCAAGACAAGGGCCATGAACATGTGGCAAGGGCCATGAACAGGAAGACTGAGATTGTGCAGCCAGTTATAATCCCTATTTGACCTGGTTCCAGTTGGATGTTGAGCTGCCCTAATATTACAGTTCATAAAATCTTACGTTTACATAGATTTTTGATTATCAACTGTCAGATTTGAATAAATCTCAACAGTATATACAGGGGTGTTTGAGTAGCAGAAAATCAGTTGGTTCTGGAACAACTCAGAGCTTATTGTGCTTCTACACTGTAATTGTCAATAAACTCTTATGGTACTTTGATCCAGAGAGCATCCAGTGATTTTTTAATTGTTCATTTTTGAGTCTAAATACATTTCTTGAAGACTTGATAGAGGATTGGACTACGAAGGGCTGGACAAATTACAAGGCCATTTGGCCCAGCCTTGTTAACGGATCCACGCCACTTCAGGTGTTGTGCAGGAAGTTGTCTACTTCCTCCTGGGAGCACTTGAGACGCCACTACGTTTCTGTCCTAACAGCTGGTTTGTGATGCAGAAGGGGTTGGCTAAGAAGGAGCTTCGCTTCCTGGCTCTCTCCATCCTCTGTCCATAGTGTTGTAGTGTCTTGAGCTTCCTCTGAATGGGATGCAATAAAAACATGGAGCGTCACGCGAGATATCGCCATAATCAGCTGTCGTAGCTGCAGGGCTCCAATGATTTCCTATGGGGGAAATCTCTAAGCAATCATATCGCCTAGAAACAACGTCAGAAAATCAGTACAACAGTGTCAGAAGACGAGTCACCTCCTTAATGGACACTGCTGTGCAGGTGTAACTCAAATAATGTGGAAAAACAGTAGAAATTTTGATTTTTGGTCGCAGCCTCTCACCTCCCTCTCTTCCCAGTAAAGTAGACCTAAGTAATCGATTGTCGAGCTGAGTTACTCTCGTAGAAATAACGGTCGATAATTTTTTATCGATTGTATTTTGTTTCCTACCACATCGGAGGAGACAAAGAGACATGACCCCTTGCCACAGAAATAATTTGTGGCTATTCTTGACTCCATTAATGAACGCTTGTCCAGCTTTGATGCTAGGCTAGCTCTGGTGGAGATTCTCCACAAAGAGTTGCAAGCCCTGCGAGAATCTCTGGAGTTCAGCCAAAATCAGGTGGCCATGCTAACAGATGAAAATAAAACTCTGAAAGACTTGGTTAAACATCTTTCCGATGGCATGACATAGCTCACCCAGGAAAACAAACTAATAAAAGAGTCCTTGCTTGGTATCCAGGCCCACAGTATGCGGGACAACCCCGTTTTTGCCGGGCTTCCAGAACGCGAGATGGAGGACCCAGACACCACCATCAAACTCTTCCTCCAGCAACATATGAAACTCCCAAAAGAAGCCGTGGAGACGATCACCGTCCACCGAGTCCATCGCATCGGAGGGAGGAGACCAGACCGCCAGCCACCCTGGCCGATTGTCGCCAAATTCGAACATTTCAAGCAGAAGGAACTGGTAAAAAGCCGAGGACAAGAGCTGCACAGAACAGACTTCAGCATCAACAATCAGTTCCCAAAAGAGATCCTGGACCGCCGCAGAAGCTTCCTGTTAAGGAAGAAGTTTATCGACAAGCAAGCCAGAGCTGTCATCACCGTGGATAAACTTTATGTAAACGGACAACTCTTCAGAGAACCGAAAATTACCCCCTGGCTTTATTAGTCATGGTTTTACCACCACCACCATCGTCACCACCACTCCATCCTGTCAGGTAATCGCAAGAACAGTAAACACAAACAATGTATGAGGATTATACAGGAGGATGTTAGCACCTGCTGGGCTTTTCTGCCTGTCGCACCTCCTCAGGTGCCCATGGGTCAGCTGCAGGGTCATCAGCCAGAAACCACCATTCACCGGCGTTTCGCTCCTTTAATTCTGATACGTATCCTGGTGGCGGTGCAGTGACAGGGACGTCTCCCCATCACCCCCTGCAGCTGATGCGTGTTGTCTCCTGCGGCTGTTGTCTGGAGTTAGGTGTTCTTCCCCCAAGTTTTGCCCTTTCTCCTAAGCCAGAGCCAAAAGCTCCCTTTTTCAGCCTCCTCTGCCAGATCCTTTATCGCCTTCCTGAGTCTTCTTCCGGTGAGTCTCACGTCCCTCAGGAGGCGTGTGGTTGACAAGCCCATGAAACCTCGGCATCCGACTTCCACTGGGTAGATGGTAGTCTTCCAGCCAGCCTCCCGGCACTCAGCAGCCAGCTCTGAGTACTTGGCCTTCTTGCGTTCGAAGGCGGCCTCAATTCCCTCCTCCATCGGTACTGTGAGCTCGATGAGAAATGCTGCCCTTGCCTTGGCTGACCACACAACTATGTCTGGCCGGAGGGATGTGATGGTGATCTCCGTGGGGAACTGAAGTTTCCTGTTGAGGTCGACCCTCATGCTCCACTCCTGGTCAGGGGAGAAGGGCCTTAATGTTTCTTTTGGCCTGATGCTTCTCTTAATCCCTCCTTCCGCAACAAAGGTTGTGGGGTCCTCTGCAGGTGGCGGTGTTTTACTTCCCTTTCGACACTCCTCCAGCACTTCGGCTAGCTTCCTCAGGACTTGGTCGTGGCGCCATCTATAGCGGCCCTGTGAGAGTGCGATCTTACAGCCTGACAAGATGTGCTGGAGGCTTACATTGGGAGTATTGCAGAGCGCGCAGCGTTCCTCACTTCCGAACCACTGGTGGAGGTTCCGAGGGCAGGGAAGCGTGTCGTAGGTTGAGCGGATGAGGAAGCTGAGTCTTGCCTGTGGGATCTTCCACAGGTCTGACCAACTGACGTTCCTGCTTGTGATTCCCTCCCAGGTTGTCCAGCTTCCTTGCCGACCCTGCGACACGGCTTTGATCTTGTATCGGTCTTCCTCCATCCTCGTCACCTCCGCCACCACCATCTCCTTCCTTTCCTTGCGGTTGGCCTTGGACCAGGGGCGTGGTGCGTCTCTCCATCCTAGGCCTGCTCTTCCTATCTGGACTCTGCCCATGATCTCCTGATGTTGGAGCCGCCTGATGGCTTGGTCGACCTCGGCCTGGGCGTTCCACTTGCGGCCAGTCGGAACCTTGGCGTTTGCGTTCCTTACTGACTTGTCTGTGGACTCCCTAAGCTCAAGGACCAACCTGGTCTTCTCTTGCATGTAGCCCAGCTGTAGTGACTTCAGTGGTAGCTGCAACGTGTTTTTTCCAAAGAGGCCGGTTTCAGATAGGCACCGCGGCAGCCCCAACCATTTTCGGATGAATGATTTGGCTTTCCCATCCATCTTACTCACGATAGATGAGGGGATCTCACTCATTTTCAGGGGCCACATTATCCTCTGGTAGAGTGTAAATTGATAGCACCAGGCCTTATACTTCCCGGGGAGTTGGCTTTGGTCGATCCTTGCCAGGCCGTCACAGAGCTGTTTCACAACGGTTTTCCCCATCTGCTTATCAGACAACTCTGCGGTGTACTGCCTCCCCAGGCTTTTGATGGGTTGCTCTGCGAGGAGTGGTATCTTCTCCCCTCCGACAACAAATGTGGTGTTGTCGTTCCGGACTCTTCTCCTGAGTGACAGGCTACGGGACTTGGAGGGCTTGATCTTCATTCTTGCCCATGACATCAGCTCATCCAACCTTTTTAGCAGTCTTGCTGTCCATGCTGCTGTCTGAAGGAGGGTGGTGACATCGTCCATGTAGCTCCTTAGTGGGGGAAGCCTCTGACCAGTTGGCAGTTTGATCCCTCCTGCCATTTGCCTTGCACCGATGAGGATTATCTCAAATGCTGCTACGAACAGTATCGGAGAAATGGTACATCCCATTGCAATTCCAACTTCGAGCCGCTGCCACCCAGTAGTGAAGTCCTGTGCGGAAAAGCACATCTGAAGGTTGTTAAAATACTGCACTACCAAGTTCTTGACGCAGGTGGGCATGTGGAAAAAATCCATGGCATAGTTGATCAGCTGGTGCGGGACTGATCCATGGGCATTGGCAAGGTCAAGCCAGGTGATGTGCAGGTCAGTCTTCTCCCGCTTAGCCTTCTGGATCTGATCCCAGATCATTGTTGAGTGCTCTATGCATCCGACGAATCCTGGCACTCCTGCTTTCTGGCAGTTGGTGTCGATGTAGCCATTCTCCAGCAGGTATTTGGTCATCCTTCTGGCAAGTACTGAGAAGAAGATCTTTCCCTCCACATTCAGTAGGGCGATGTTACGGAACTGG
>JAFBJQ010001344.1:70834-104677 GCA_016785345.1 Trinectes maculatus
AAATCCATGGCATAGTTGATCAGCTGGTGCGGGACTGATCCATAGGCATTGGCAAGGTCAAGCCAGGTGATGTGCAGGTCAGTCTTCTCCCGCTTAGCCTTCTGGATCTGATCCCAGATCATTGTTGAGTGCTCTATGCATCCGACAAATCCTGGCACTCCTGCTTTCTGGCAGTTGGTGTCGATGTAGCCATTCTCCAGCAGGTATTTGGTCATCCTTCTGGCAAGTACTGAGAAGAAGATCTTTCCCTCCACATTCAGTAGGGCGATGTTACGGAACTGGCCGATGTCTTTGGAGTTTGTTTCTTTTGGGATGAAAACTGCTACCGCTCTTTGCCACTCAGATGGAATGAGTTGCTTTTTCCAGGCAGTTTTCGTTAGGTACCATAGCAGCTCTAGTACCTTGGGGCAGTTCTTGTAGAGCTTGTAGGGGACTCCGTTGGGGCCTGGTGCAGAAGCGGACCTTGCCTTCCCCACGACTTGCCTGACCTCGCTAAGCTTGGGAGGCATGGTGTTAAACTCAGCTGTTGGCTGTGCGGGCTGAGGTACGTATCCTGGTGTTCCTAGGGGGACGCTCCTTTGCGGATCTCTGTACTGTTCTCTGACATGCTGTTCTAACTGCTCCCTGGTGAGTTTGAGCTTGCCAGTCTTCTTTTCCTCCAGCAGCTGTCTGGCGTGCTTGAAGGGATTCTTGAAGAAACTGGCTCGCTCTTTTTGCTTCTGCCTGTTGCGTTTCCGAATGCGTTCAGCTCTGCGAAGCCCGGCTAGTCTTTTCCTGACCTCCTCCCACAGGGCTTTTAGCCCCTCTTTGTCTGCATGGGTTGCCTTTCTCCAGTTCTTACGGAGTTGCCGACGCCTTTGTACAAGCTGGAGGATTTCCTTTTCTCTCCTTCCCTTCTCTCTTGGGGTGGTCCTCTGTCTGGGGACAAGGTCGCCATACCTGTCCTTGCAGGTCTGGTATATGATGTCCCCAATCTGATTTAGTTTAGCCTCCGCCCCTCCATGGAGTGATTCTTCTAGGGTCTTGATCAGATCTGCATCCAGTGCACGCCATACCTCTGCTTCGCTTGACTTTGGCCAATTGATCTTACTTCTTCTGGCTGGTTTCTTGGTCTCTGCATTTGGTTCTGTTCTCTCGGAGGTGGTGATGACTGGGTCTTCGTGCTCACGTGGGGGCTCGTTCTCCACCAGTGGACCTTCTTCCTCTGTCGCTCTCATGCCTTCAGCAACGTTGGGTCCATTGGCTCTGTGGTTTTTGCCCGGGCTTTTGGTCCCTCTTGTCTCACCTGCAGTTGCAGTGCAAGGTTGCTGTTGGCCTGTATGTGTGTGTGTGTGTGTGTGTGTGTGTGTATGCCACTCAAGAAGAACACTTGTTGAATGAACTAAGAAGATTAAAATTAAAGTTAAATGATCTACTCAACACCAAAATTCAATTTCAGCTACAAAGATTACACTTGGAAAACTTTGAACATAGCAATAAATCTAGTAAATTATTAGCAAATCAACTGAAACAAAACAAAGAAAAAGTAACTATCTCCACAGTGAAAGACTCTTCTGGGAAAATAACTCACATTCCAGAGGAAATAAACAATACTTTTCCAGAGTTCTATGAACAACTATACTCGTCATGGATTAATCCATCGGATTCTCGCATCAACACCTTCCTAGATACAGTGGATTTACCAAAAATAAATAAAGAAAAAACCGAAGCACTTGAATCACCTTATCACAAGAACAGAACTCCAAGAAGCACTCAAGCACATGCCCAACAAAAAAGCCCCAGGACCAGATGGCTTTCCAGTAGAATTCTATAAAGAATTCTGGCCAATGCTGGGACCATTATTCTATAAAATGGTTACTGAAATTAAAGAAACCACCCAACTTCCGGCGAACATGAACAGTGCAAACATTAGTCTCCTTCTCAAATCGGAGAAAGATTCTGTACTTCCATCCAGCTATCGCCCAGTATCATTTATAAATGCAGATCTTAAAATCATCTGCAAGGCGCTGGCAAGAAGACTGGAAAAAATAACACCACACATATACATCCTGACCAAACCGGGTTTATTAAAGGTCGACAGTCTACCAACAATACACATAGGCTTAGATGCAGAAAAAGCCTTTGACAGGCTAAACTGGAATTTCTCCTTGCAGTCCTAAAGAAATTTGGATTTGGGATTCACTTCCTAACCTGGATACAAATATTATACAGTACACCCAATGCCTGTGTCATAACAAATGACAGAACCTCACAAAACTACATGCTGCAATGGGGCACCCGACAGGGCTGTCCACTCTCTCCATCCCTTTTCACAATATTCATAGAACCACTTGCAGCTGCAATTCGGCAAAACAATAATATTAAGGGATTCAAACAGTAAATGTAAGCCATAGGATAAGTCTTTATGCAGATGATGTATTACTTTTCCTCCAAAACACTCAAACCTCCTTCCCCGAGATGACAACACTCATAAATAAATTCTCATCATTTTCAGATTACTCTATTAAATGGAACAAATCAATTGTCCTACCTTTTAATACAGTTTTTCAGAGTACTCCAAGGGCTCCACTGCAGACAGGAAATATCAAATACTTAGGGGTTAACATCCCCGCCAAGCTGTCAGACCTGTCGCGCTTGAATCACATCCCACTCATCAGAGCAATAGAGGATGATCTTAATCGATGGAGGACCCTGCCAATATCACTAATGGGAAGAGTGGCACTCTAATTCTTGGATAAAAAATTGCTTTAATACTTTTAGAATGACACAAAATGCCAACTTACAAATTATTCAGTACAAAACCCTGCACAAAACACACTGCACTGGACAAAGGATGTTCAAGATGGGCCTGACGCAAACAAATATCTGCATGAACTGCACAGGGCCCTGTTTCAGAAAGCAGGTTTAGTGAAAACTCAGAGTTAGAGGAAACTGAGTTTTCAGTTTCACGAAGCTGGTTCAGCTCGACTCTGAGTCAGTTACGTGGCAACATACTCTGTAAACCTAACCTGCTTGCTGGCAGGTTTTCTCCAACTAACCCTGAGCTTGTCCTCTTTATCTGAGCCTGTGTGTAGACAGAAAGGCGTGGCAGACATATTGTGTCCTTTTTTGGAAGGATTGATATCGAAACAGAAATATTACACATGAATCTTTGTCGGGAGAGGATCATCAGACCCTGATTAGATGTTTTAATCGTTCCAACATGAATACTTATATGAATGCTACCGTTTTCAGCACCGTCAATCATTTATCTCAGCAACATTCTCAGCCTTCACATCAGCACATTCTTTGTATCGCACTGAGTCTTTTTGCAAATGGCAACACAAACTGAAGCACAAACATTGATTAGAATTGAAACGTATCAGCTTCGTTGCTGGGACGGAGCGCAGACGCAATGCACGCGCACCTGGTGGAATGTCAGGGTTACGGTGGGGGTTTGGGGCAGGAGTCAAAGAGGGAGATGCGGCTTTAAGCAGCAAAATACGAAAATAAAAAGTACAGGACAGTAATCAAAAGCCTCTAATTTAATAAAAATGCAGTGGTAAACAAACAAGTATTTTGTGAGACGACAATAATGTGGTACGTTTTAATTGTGAGCTTTTATAGTCCTAGTCCTTTAATAGCAGGACATGTTTAAAAAAATGGCTGGAGTTCTCCATTAAGATTCAACTTTAATATGAGAGGTTATCTCGACTATAGTTGGTTTTGTTCGTTAAGTGTAATAGATTGTGGCTTTGGATTGGATGGTTGGTTGGATGGTTTGGATTGGTTTTGGATGGCTGTAGATTGTGTAGTAGATTGTTCACGGATCATCTAATTGGTTACCGTTGTACTTGGGGCCCCACAAACAACATCTTGCATAGGGCCCACGCAAAGCTAGAAATGGCTCTGGTCACAATCACAGTTCAAGGATCAATACTCAAAATATAACTTTCATACAGATATTGCTTCATTTTCAGTTTGACAAAAACAGAGGGAAACATTTATGTCATTAGAGGCTTAATGATATCCAACTGTTTGTTGGTTAGTCTTTACCTGGGAATGTATATTGAAATTTTAAAATAGTTTATCTTGTATGTTGCCTCTATAAGTTCAACCGTCTTACTCCTCTGTTGTTTTAAGGGCAGTTAGCAAACAATAAGGTTCATTACTTCCAAATCACATGACATTAAATAACAACACATCCCATTCTCCCCCTTTGTCTCCTTTAACAATCAGCTGGAGGATGGTAGAGAACCATTCTATTATTATTTGCCCCCCAAAAATGTAAACGATCCTTGGCCCTCATACCTCCAATAGGTGGAATAACTTGATCCAGTAGTTTCATACTGGTGCGCTTCCAGATCTTCTTGATAATTCCCCTCAATTCCTCATTGGCTTTTTCAAAATTACCTAACAATGGAAGAAGCATAATCATCAGAGAAAGCAAAAAACAGTGAGTCAGAGAGTCAGTTTGGTAAGTCGGAGTGTTCATTCAATGATACGTCCTACCCTTATCAAGCTATAGGGACAGAGGATGTTGCACCTTGAACAGACTGAAAAGTCTAATGAAAAAAAGTGTGATTTGTGAATATTGGATGTATGACAAATTCAATTTAATTAGTTGTACTGGGAAGAAACATATGTTAATGTATCATCTGTGCCGTCGGCCACCTTTACAGAGCAGCGAACATGCAGTGATGTCATGATGATCATCATGAAATGGCATTATTCCAGTATAATAAAAATGTATGTATGATCTAATAAACTAATTCACTGATTAATTAAAATGTAATTTATACATTTCAATAGAAATGTCTCACATGAATCATACAAATACATTTTACAGACCTTCTGTCTTTATTTTCAGTGCAGTTCTAACTAGGGCAAACAGTGTTGCATTGAAGGTAACTGTCCCATCACTGTTTAGAGGCATGTTCATGGACACCAGCCGCTGTAAAATCAGACACACACACAAACACACGCGTAAAACATTATATAAATGTTAATCGTTAAAAACAATGCATTCTGAATGTATGCTCTGATACCAGACATTTCTTGTCAGTATATTTTAACATTGTGAGTAAACCATGTGCCCATATAGGCTCATGTAATAAATTCTCCAATTTACATTTGCCATTTAGGCCATTTAAATTTAAGCCATGAATTTGAATAAAATGACTATACTAGGATGCTGACCAAACTCTGAACTAGAAAGAAAAAACAAAGGCGCTCTACAAAAATATGGAGCCTCTTACTACTTCTCTGAAACTTTTACTCGAACAAAAACCACTATGAAACTTTAACTAAACTTGGGCTAAGACTTGGGCTGTGAAGAATGACTGGGGTGCATGAACTAACATAACACTCTGGCACAAGACAAAGGGAGACACAGACTATAAAACACATGAGGGTAATGGGGAACAGGTGGACACAATCAGGAATCAGGGAAGACAATCAGACTGGTGACACATGAAGAAGAGAAAGTGACCTGAAACGAGAGGAGAGTTACTTTTCAAAATAAAACAGGAAAAAACAAGACAAGACATGGAGACAAGACAAAAACCCAACTTGACCTCATCGCAGTTTGAAAATTTCAACATATTACAACATCAAAAATCCCTTTGCAATTTAACATCAGCAACATCTTGGCATCATGTATGCCAGTTTTGATATGAATCTGATGAACCATCCAGGAGGAGTATATTAAAACTGATCACGTGTCCAAGGACACATGAACCCAATTATCTCACTTCCTGTAAAGTTTGTCTTACTTCTTTGGTAGGACAAACAGTCGAGGAGATATGCTCATTTGAACAGCGCTTTTTTTCCATCATGAGCTACCATCACTATGTCACTGGACTTTCTCCATACATAAACACTTAAGTCTAGATGCTGTAGCCACACTAACTACCTGCCCTCATCAGCACCACTCTGGGCCCTTAATCCCCTAATTGCTCCCCAGGCGTCTTGTGTGGCTGCCCAATACTCCGCATGTGTATGCTGTGTGTACTGTGCTTACATGTGTGATGGGTTACAAGCAGAAGCCATATTTTCACTGTGACATGTAATTTGCTGTGCGATTATTGTACTTTTGTACACTACACAGACTCAACTTACTTAAACTGTGGTCAGCCACCCCACCACATACAGTACTGTATGACAGCAGACATTAAGATCAACATTTTTCTCACCTTGCAGGCGATACGATGTGGACAGAACTTGCCAAATCCCAGGGGAGGGGGTATTCTCCGTAGGAGTGTAACCACATCAAGGTGCTTAATACGCCCCCTGTAAAAAAACAATAAAATAATAATACAAATTAAATGCATATTTATAGTCAAAGAAATACAGAGAGTGAATCTTTCTCAAACATGGTTAACATTTTTCTTAAGTTCCTACTATTTCAAGGTGAAGCAAAACATACAACATAGAATCCTAGATCTGCACTGATTAGTTAATGGACTCACTGGGACATTTATCATAGGTTTATAAAAGTTTATCTTAGTGCTCAACAACAATAATAATAATAATAGCTTTATATATATAGGTGCCTCACAAGTAAAAACAAAAAATTACATCAAAACAAGAATAAACACAATACCGTAAATTCCGGACTATAAGCCGCTACTTTTTTCCCACACTTTGAACACTGCGGCTTATAATACGGTGCGGCTAATACATGTTTTTTTCATGGGGCGATACACTCATTGTGCCATTGTGCATACATTGTGCCACCAGATGTCGCTATAACACCACGCTAAACTAAGAGTTTATTATGGTGAATTGCCTTTTGTCCCTCTTGTCCCTCTTGACACACCGTAGGGGTTGAGACCCCCCCCACTCCCCCGCCGGCCGGCCGGCCATTTTACATAAGTAAACACAGCTGTGGAGGTGCCGGCACTCTCTGCAGCGCTGAGAGCGCTTCACAGTCAAACTGATACGTTTGATGAAGCGGTTTACATTTAGTTGTGTCCCATTTCAGGGTTTTACATTCTCTGTCGCTCTGCAGCGCTGAGAGAGATAGCGAGCGCTCAGCAACTCTTCCATTGTGACGTCTGTACGTATTTACGGGGCAAACCGCTTAATCCGAAACAAGGAAGTTCACGGGAGATGTGTCTTAACTACGAAAACGACGTAATTCGCCACCGACGTAATTAGAGGACCCCCTGTATCTCATACAACGGGGGACACATGCGGCTTAAAATCCGGTGCAGCCTATACAAGTACAAAATTGTTTTTCTTTCTAAAATTGGAGCGTGCGGCGTATAATCAGGTGCGCTCTGTAGTCCGGAATTTACGGTAATAAAATAGAAACTAATGTTCTGATTTAAAACAACTTGACTCAGACTTGACTTGGACAGACAAGGTGTACCAGAGCCTTGGGGCTCTGAAGCATGTCACAGGCCCCTGTCTGAAGATCTGAATGAACAAGCAGGGTTGTTTCCACTTCACATCAAAAAACACTTCCAATTACACGCAGTCAGCACTAGCTGAAGCGCATTAACAACACACTGCTTACTCAGCAACCAATCACTGGAAAAAACAGCAGGTGTGCACCTTGTCAACCAGATCCAAATGCAAGTCTATCAGTCTTCCAAAACAGCTATTGGACCAGCCCCCAACATTATGACCTCAGAGGAGAAAATCCAAGTTTGTTGTTAGAGGCCGAACATAGAGAAGACGCCACACAGAAAATCAACTACTTTTTTAAATCAAGGATACATAATAACAAATAGAAAACAACAAAAGAGAATGACAGCCGTGCCAAACATAACAAAAAGAGGGGAAACATTGGGCAAACTGCTATGCAGCCTTCGAAGCCTATGTCCTCCCCACTAACTAACGAAAGAAGAAAACTAAACTAAACCAAAACAAAACGCCAAACTGGACTATCCAGACAATCGCCCTCAACTGAGTAATACTAGAAACCAGGATAAATGAGAAACAGCAAGGCATCAACATGGAGTGCTGAGCCAGACTGCTCTCTATCCATACATTTTCATCCTAAAAATAGCTTCCTTTGTCTGGCTTGAATCTGACTTCAATATGGGGAAGAAAGACAATGCAACAAAAGCGTTATCCCAGGCAAGTTCCTCGGCTAGCAGTGAAGCTATATTAGCTGCTGTTGTTGAACAAGGAGTTGAAGTAGCCAAAGTTTTTGATCTTGTGAATGATCTTCAAAAATCAGTAGAGGGTTGTCTCGATTCAATAGAAGCCAGCATCTCAACCCTACGAAAATAAGCATCATGAGACTGAACGCCGTGTTGATGGCATTGATGAGGCCTTGTCAGCTGCCGATACCCACGTCACTGCGTTGGAAGCTACTTCTGAACAATTGCAAGAGGCTAACGGCCTACTTGAGAGTTCTACGCAATAGAACTATGTGAATTTTAAACAGAACTCATTGGTAACAGTGGAACTCGATTTTTATCTCCATCTATGCATCATCTATGTGTGGGTTGTGTCAACACAATACAGGATCAGGGAAATGTCTGAAAATGACAGGAGGAGGAACTGAATGGTCTCATGGTAGTAACCAACAATCAACATGTGGATGGGGGATGCCCGATGAGTGACCGTCCACAGGAGACGGCCATCCAGGGCTTTGGCAAGGATGGGGGTGTCAAGTAGAGCTCTCTGTAGTCCCGGTTTTGAGGTCAAGCTTTCCGCCATGATGTTGGCATCTGCACCTGAGTCTATGAAGGTGGACAGGGTGTGTGCAACCCCAGGAAAAAGGAGCTCCACTTGAAACAAGAAGTGTGGGCTTGTGGAGGAAGTTTTACTGCCGTGTGACTCACCAGGGCTTCCTCACTCACTGGTGAGCCCTGTCTTTTGATGGGCAGTGGGAAACCAGCTTGGCCGCAATACAAACAGAGGTTTCTCCTCCGACTGTGTTCTCACTCCTCCTGTTGGTGCGGCCCAAATGCATGGGTTCAGGCTCTGTTGCGCTGGGTGAAGCAGGTGAAGAGGAGTTGGAAATAATGAAATGAGTCTGCCATTCTGCTGTTCATCAGATTGCTGATGACAAATGCCACCTTGACTTCCTCTCTGGCGTGTCTGGTTACACTATACAGATACTTCTCAAGTATGTCTATGATGAAAGTTGCTGTACTGTGTATCAGCCTATTAGTCATAGGGATAATGATTGATACAGCATTCAGAACCTCTAGCAACTTCTTCTGAAGGTACTGTACAACCTAGCCTTGGTAGCTTATTTGCTCACTAATAATCTTCAATCTCAGGTCAGCTGCCCTTGTGTTAAGTTTGCCTGGGTCGCTTGAGGCTTGATGCCCAGTCTTTGATTGTGGGGTGATGATGACATTCTCCCATTCACCTGTTGTCCTCCCCGTCCCCCTTGCCCTGACATTACTGTACTTCATTAATCGCTAAGTGTAATAATACAAAAACACACTTACGTAGCCTCAGGGTCATATTCAGCCCAGATTTTCTTGAACTCGTCCAAATGCTGGGGGCCAAGAATGGACCAGTCACGTGTCAAGTAGTCAAAGTTATCCATGATGACAGCCACAAATAGGTTGATGATCTGTAAAGGATAGAGGTATCATATTTGTTTAATGTATCTTTGTTGCTTGTATGTGCTGCTAATTATTTACATTAGTTCTAAAATTCTAGTTCTCTCTAATGAGAGTACTATTACTTTTTTTTTACTTGTGTCTGCATAATTTTTATTACTTTACTTAATTAGCATTACTGTCATTTTGTGACACTATAAAAAGTTAACATTTTGATTAATTACATTTTACATTTAATCATTTCATCAACATTCAAATAAGTATGTATATATTTAACCACGGTGTCATGTTGTCAATATTTATATACAGTGAATCTGACATTCCTGAGCCATTATTTTGGTTGTGCTCCTACAGCTCACTTGTCTATCATCGGTCTATCACCTGAAAGGCAATCTAAAATGATTACAACAAGTTAATGATTCACATAACATTCAATCGCATATCAATCTAAGTAAATTGGCATAGTTGTATATGGTTTCTAACAGTATTATTCCTATCCTATTGAACTGTATTCCTCTGATATTTGATATAAGTCAAAACCATGTAGACAGCTTGATGGATCAGTCATGCATATACAGGGGGTCCTCGAGTTACGACGGAGATCCGTTCCTGAGAATGTGTCGCAACCAAATTTCGACGCAAGTTGGAACATACATTCATTGTGCCATTGTGCATATTGTGCCGCTAGATGTCGCTATAACACCACCCTACAATAAGAGTTTACTATGGTTAATTGCCTTTTGTCACTGTAGGGGTTGATATCGCGAGTGTAATGACCATTTCCTTTAGATTTCTGATATCAACTGTGTAGACCCTGTGTTGTGAATAAACCTACAGTATTGCCACGATCCCGAACGCATCTGTGTCCGTGTGCATCTCCTTACCGGCTGCCGCTGCACCCCCCAAGTATAGCCACGGTACGTAGAATTGCAACAACTTAAAACTGAGTCACTACAATTTAAAACTAAACCAAATCTGTTAGAATGATGCTTAACGGCTGGTAGGTTCAGTAAAAAGAAACCACGATGACAAAGCGAAGATCTGGAAAACTGACACAGTTTAATCAGTAGCAAATTAAAAAACAAATTAAAAATCTCAGCATGTAGAGCAACACAGACAGATGTAAAATGGTGCCATTTTATACTGTGCTGTGACCTCCCCTTTTGGTTGGTACCATTATGAGGTGACATTTGCAATAGTAATTTCACAGTTTGCTATACTATATTATTGGATATTTTCTAAATAGTGGTTTACATAATCTGTCTACTGATCTCCCCCTTCACCAAAGGTTTCTTAATAAAATGACAAAAAATAGTCCACACCATCTACCGGACCCTCGCCCCTATCCTGCCAATTGGTGTCTTCTGGAACCTTAAGTAGGTGTTGGTACCCCGGGGGAATTCTTTGATGATCAGTCTTCTACTTAAGCAGCGGATGGACTTCACTTCGGCACTGGATTATTCCGTTCCTGACGGTATTCAATGCCCTACCTAGTTGTGTTACCGTTCTGCTTGGTCCTTATGTTCTTTTGTTTTTCTCTACAGTCTCCAGTCTTGTCAGCTGCTACCAGGACCAGCTCTGCCTCCTTGGTTTATTGCCACCTTGTCTTTGTCTTTTGCTCGCTCTACTGTCTGAGGACGTAGGGTTGTTTTTTGTTACTTGGACATTTGATTAAATTATTTTGTTTAACCTTAAATCCTGCCTGCATTTTTGGAATCCTGCCCAGCCTAACCCTGACAGTGCAAGTATTTCTTACCAAATGTCTCAGTGTCATTCTTAATGTGTATAGTTAAAGGTTCTTTGTTTAAAGTGAAACAACCCCTTGTGTCATATTTACATGGCCCTCAGTCCTCAGTAACAAAGTGCTCTTTCTTACAAAATCCTTTTATATAACAACAACAAAAAGAGCAGCTTGCGCTTTCCTAAGCATGTGTACAGAACAACTACAATAATATGGATGATGATGATGATAATGTATTCTGCGTCACAGAATACCATCAGGGCCAATAAACGCTTGGAAAAAACTGCTGCATCCTCTACCAGTCTGTGGTGGCCAGCGTCCTCCTCTACGCTGTGGTTTGTTTTTGTTTGTTTGTCAGATTAAGTTTCTTTTTAGATAGTGTTTTTGTATTTTGTTTTCCCTTGGCGACTGCTAGTTAGTCTTAAGAAATAGACAGGTTTGAGAATGGTGCTTTTTTTTTTACCAGAAAGGCACAGAGCATGTAGAAACTCATGAAGTAGATGATGGCAAAGTTGGATCCACAGGTGTACTCTTCCCCGGGAAGGTAGTCAGACATGGGGTCACACTTCTTCCCATACATACATGCTAACATCACTTCATGCCAGGCCTCCCCTGTAGCACATCTGGAAAACAGATTAACCACAATAATACTTCTCAGTCTGAATTCGTTTTCTTACAGACAGTAAAAGATTAATTCCCGCTCAAATATTAGCAACCGAAAACCATCTCTACAAAGGTAGCAAGTTTTATCCCATTCGTTTTAATTTTATAATGTAATCAATTTTTCATGTCACTTTGGGGTATTTGTGCTACAAGCAAGGAATTATTGAACTGATATATATTAGCAAATAAAGACTATTTTTGGACATTCTAAGTACCAACAAGTTTACCTTAACTTCAAACTGGGCGTATACAAATATATAAAAATAAATAGTTGCTTATTTTTATGTTTTTGTTCTTTATGTTGTTTATGAATTAATCCTCACTCTAAGCCTTGACAACAATCATGACCCTTGGTAATGACTAAAAGAGTGAAACCGTTGATACAGCAGCTAAAATTACTTGTGTTTGGGTAGCTGCGCCTACGTCATGGGGTAAGACGTCTGAACACCCATGAAAGCATGAAATAACGCTTCTGCTCCTTCATGTTCAAAGCACTTTGTTGAAAAAGTTTGGGCATCATATGAGAATGCCTCGTTGGCACCTTCCACTGGAGGTTTTCCAGGTATGGCTAATGAATGGGAGGAGCTGGAAAGTGTTGGTGGGGAGGAAACATGTCTTGAACATCCTGCTTAGCCTGCTGCCTCCACCACTGGACATTGGATAAGCAGCTTGTGTGTTTTATTTTCTGCACATAGATAGTAGAAAATGGAAGTGCATGCATGCAATTGCTTTGCACTAGCTGAAGGAAATAAAGGTTTTCATTGAATCAAGTAGTGCTTGTTTCACAAAGTGAGTACTGTTCCCGAGATTTTTTTTCAGTGAGGAGGAGGTCCACCTACCTGAATAACAGGAGCACAGCTTGTGGAAATGTCTGAAAGTTGTTGTTCCTTGTGATGTATGTGACATCAGACAATGCTATTTTCCCAAATATCTGCAGAAAAAAATGTTACGCATAATGGTTACTTGTGTTTTTCTAATAATACCTGCAATAACTGATCCATGCAAACATGGGTCATACTAAGTGGTGGGGTATTTTCCCTTAATTAATTATATTCATCACTTAAATGCCATATGCAATCAGACCAACAGCTCGACTTGTATATGTTAAGTGCATATCTTCGAGTCAGCCTTCGAGTTTACGCTGTTTGTGTTGCTATGCAACTCTTAGTGAAAATGCTGACAGTATCAACAACCGAACTGCTTGGGGTGACAAGATAGCAGCTTTGCTGTGGCAAACATCAGTGGTTAATCAAATCAAATTTTATCTGTATAGCAAATTTACAAATCAGTGTTTGTCCAACTGGGCTTAACATTATTTACTGTTCATTTGTGTGTACATGCATATATACCTGCATTCCAACCACAGCATATATAAAGAATAGCATGAGAATAAGCAATGCCACATAGGGAAGAGCCTGCAACATAATGACCAACATCACAGTTAAACAAAAAAACATTTGAAACCTAATTCTGACTGATGATCAGAGGTGACATGAAACTGACCTGAAGGGACTTGATGAAGGTCCACAGAAGATTGCGTATCCCCTCAGAACGATTTAAAAGTTTAACCAGACGCATCACACGAAAAAGTCTAAAGAATGTGATTGATACACTCATGTTCTCAGAAGACTTCTCAGAGAGAAAGGACAAATAGAGTGTTACACAGTGCAATTTAAATTACCAAACTCAATTTCAAGATATGTTAATGCAACTTACCGCAATTGCTTGCATGGGATCCACAGCCTGCAGAAACAAGTAAAAAATCTATTGCTTCCTACTGACAAATGGCTGCAACAGGCTCTGTAGTTTGTTACATGTAAGTAAAATCACATTAATAATTTCTATAAGGAAACTCATCTTTCGGAGCCTATTCACACAAAAGATGTAGATAAACTGTGCTGAAATAAATAAATAAAAGAAAATAAATAAAATTGCTCAATCAGGAAAATTATTCGCACAAAATATGAACAAATATACTCACACTGTAATCACTAACATTAGTATCATATCAGTTAATAATTGTGGTGAGGTTCTAAGAGGGAATACGATAGCGAAAATAAAATTAGCTCTTTGGTTTTCATAATAATCTGTTTGAGCAAACCAAGGAAAGAATAACAATGTTATCAACATGAACAAATTTCCCTATGTAGCTGTCACTGGAAGTTTCTATTCCGCATTTGCTTAGTGTTGTTATTACAAGACAAACAATTACAAAATCCAATGCATTTAAAAAAAAGTGAGCGTAAGCAAACAAATGCAACAGCCTGGAGACATGTTTCCTGAAAACCATTTATCTCAAGAGTTACTCTATGTTCAAAGTTATTTTATATAAATGCTTGTCATGTCATGTCAGTAATGCACCTAATTATTTGCCAACTGCCACTAAACAACTGAAGACAAAGTAGAAGAAGAATTTTATTGGAATGCAGCCAAACTTTGATCAGGGTGAATCTCCAGAACAGAAACACAAATAAAGTTTTACCTGGGATTGAAGAGTCATCCTATTAGACCCAACTTTCCACTTTCAATTAAAGTGCAAGGGAGCAGTACTTAGTGTCTGTATTATAATTTACATCATGCAATTAATTGAATTTGGTTTGGTTGCAGATGTCTGCTTGAAAACCACTACCTTTTCAAGTAATTCATTATTTAAATATGTGCCTGTACATCATAGTTCATGTTATTCTACCCATCACATCTAAATCCCTAACCGTAACCCAACACTAAACCCAATAACCCTAAAACCTAACCTAATGACCCTAACCTAACCTAATTACTGTTAAATAAATATTGTAAATAATATACCTAACTACACTTAACAGTGTAATACAATTTTAATCATTTGTTATTTGTCTCTGCCAATTAAATATCTCACATGCAGTTGTGCTGATAGATTAGACTGAGTCATCACCTTTTTTTTCAAATGTTATGCACAATAAAATGCCATGCAAAAACAAAGAAGATGAATAGTTACATTGCAGCCATGAAGACAGTAAAGTCCTCCGGAGGAGGCCAATGCTGCCTGTGGGGGAGAAACACAAATTCAAGTATGTCAAAGAGTGAAGAAAGAGTTGCAACCTGGTTTGGACCGGCATTACCAAATACTTAAAACATGCAACAAATACAGCATGTTCACTCTCATAATTGGGATGGAGAGAAATAAAGACAGCAAGGACAGCAATAAATTCTCTGCTTTTTTACAAACACTCTTAATTGCTAGCTCGGACATTGCCCCAGGTCAACGAGGCAAGGAGATATGCAAGGAATATGCAGAGGATGTGGGACCTATGCAGAGTACATCAGTAATCCCAGAGATACTTAAGTACAACAAACTGTCTATACCACAGGCACATATTACTGCCAAACAATGCTAACAGCTCTGGCCACCTGACTCAAGAGATACAATAAAGAGGCAGAAGCCAGGAGAATAAAGAGTGTTCGCCACTGAACCATCCAGAATGTAGTCTTGTTGCCAGAGGGGCAACACCAGGTCAGATCCTCCAAGAACTAAAATTTTTAAAAATTCAACATTAAACAAAAATTCAGTGTAAAAAATCCAATCTAAAAAAATTTGCCGTCTCAAAAAATTCAGTGTAAAAAAATTCGCCTGCAGGAAATTCGACTGCAAAAAATTCAACTTCAGTGCCACAAGACAGTGAGAGAACGCAATCGAGCCCTGTCTCAAATGATCCAACGTCCAGCCAAAAAGGTTACTCAGATGCTCAGATTTAGTTATCCCTAAAAAGCGGATTCTTGCTGTGATTTATTTTTAGTACCGTTTTGTTAGTTACAATCAAATCTAATATATTTTAAAGTTATCCCTGGAAAAGATTGTGAAGCAAAAACAAAATGTATTTTTTGTTTGGAATATATGAATGCGCAGATGACCTCACAGTCACCTTTGTCTGCAAGGAATGCAGATTAGTTAGGTGAATTGATGGGAATGCAGTTTGGAAACCCCGCTGGCAAAGGCAACAGCACGCCAGCTTGCTTCCCCCGTCTGCATCTTCTCCATGTCCCATAGACAGCCACTACTCCAACTAAGATATCCAAAAAGATGTTTCGATCCCCCAAAAGGGGCAAAAAACTCCCTAGAATACAGTGGGTTTGGTGCAAATAAACAACAAAAACTAAGGTCCCCTGCAGGTTTTACTGTTCAAAAAAATGTCACGCTACAGGAAACAGAGACACATCAAGCACTAGGACCAAGCGGAAAACTGTTTCTCTTAGTTGAAACCACCCAAAAGCTCCACGATTGGTGCTGTTTCTTGTGTGATTGGCCGTCCCTGCTGTCAGTCACCAAATTGTAAACAGCATTTGCCTGTTTGCTAGTTAGTCGAATGTGTTAATCTGCCACTGTGGCCATTTGTTCTGCCTGGGTCACGTCAGCTAGATGGATTGATCGATGTCCATGCGCACATGCATGTGCGTGCATGCGTCCCCTTCACCTCTGAAATCATAATTCCGTCCCTGTGTATATATATGTATGTATGTGTGTGTATGTATGTATATATGTGTGTGCGCGCGCGTGTGTGTGTGTGTGTCTCCAAATACCTTAACTCTAAATTTCAAAACAGTAACATGACATTCAGAAGCACACACACAGCTTGACATTAATGCTCAGGTTAAGTTCTGCAATCCTCAGAATTGTGAAAATAGTGGATGTATAGTATGTAAGTGTTGTTTATATTTTTGCTCCATCTGTACAGATTTCTTCATTTTTAAAAAATCCTTTTTTGGATAACTTTGTGGCCCCATGGTACTGCTGCTGTCAAGTTTTGGGTGGCTCAGCTCCTAAGAGAGTTATCTAATTTATCTAGCTTTTGGTTTCATGTCCAAAGTGTTTACTATTGTGGACAATCAATATATTAAGGTGTGTCCAAGTGTGTTATAGTGTTAAGGTTGTTCTAGAAGTGGGTAGAGTTAAATAATGTTGGGTTTTGGGCAGTTCACATTAGTGAAGCTCAGTCACTATCACTCACCAGCCCCTGCATTGTTTGCATATACATCAGCACACTGCATTAGAAACATGACATTTTAATAGTCAAACGACAGCTTGATTCATATTTTTTACTCATATTTACTGGGAACTACAGAATCGTCTCGTCTTCTGCCGCTTATCCACGTTCGGGTCGCGGGGGCAGCAGTCTCAGTAAGGACACCCAGACACTCACCCCAGCCACTTCCACTAGTTCCTGTAGGGGACCCCTAGGCGCTCGCTAGCCAGCTGGAAGATATAATGTCGCCAGCGTGTCCTAGGCCTACCCCGGGGTTTCTGCTTGCATCACTGCAGACGTGGCTCCAATCCATCTGTCAATCTCCTGCTCCCCTCTCCCCTCACTCGTGAACAAGTCACCGAAATACTTAAACTCCTCCACTTGGGACAGCATCTCCTCTCTGACCCGGAGTGGGCACCCTTTTCCGGTCAACAACCATGGTTTCAGACTTAGAGATGCTGATCCCACCCGCTTCACACTCGGTTTTGAACCACTCCAGTGAAAGCCGTAGGTCATTGCTTGATGAAGCCAAAAGAACCAGGTCACCCACAAAAACCAGAGATCCTCACGTCACCAAACGAGACACTTTGCTGCGTCTAGAAATTCTGTCCATATGAGCAGAAAACAGGACAATTTCTTTCTCAGTTTACAACAGTGTTACCACAACTTTTGTACAGCCTTCGTAGCAATAAGCTTGACAACGACGAAAACCTAAGATTCTGCTGATGTCCGGTAAGTGAATCGCTTTGGTAGATTGGGCAGGTAAATCACGTCAAAAACTGTCTTGCTCTGTAGGCTGACAATTCCTGTTGTCACAGATTCCTGTTTCTCCAGTTGTCACCGAGTCCTGTTTCTGTCTTCTCTCTTCTGTGTGGTCGGGGTTTGGGGTCTGAATCCTGTTCCCTATATTTATACATTCTAGTGTCTGTGAAGTGTATGAGGTCGTTACGACCCCAAAGTCTCAATGACTGAAAAGCTCTGGAGGAGAGAGTGAACTAGCATCTGCACTCTTAATCTTATGAGTTCAAAAAGAAGCAGAACTGAGATGGGGAGTGGTAGCCTGTGGTAGATCTGGGGCTCCAATCCCGCCCTGAGCAAGGCCCTTGACCCCAACTACTCCAGTGTGTGGAGAGATGCTGTTATAAAGATTCATATTGTACTTTAAAGCATTACAGACCCAACGCCATAAGTTTCTTTGTAAGTTAATACACTTATTTAAGGTCCTTTATTATGGATCATTTGTTTAAAAAGGACACTAAATAAAATAGTTAGTATACACTTTCAGGATAGCAATATGCACTTAAGACTGTAGCAAACCACAATCCAAAGTGTCGTTGACATTTATGATGCTTTTGCAGTTTTCACCGTTGTGGTTGATAAAGAGTGTGTGGGGGGCTGTGTGTGTGTGTGCGTGTGTGTGTGTGTGTGTGTGTGTGTGTGTGTGTGGGTGGGTGGTTAGTTGGGTGTTCTTGGTACTCACATCTATTTCACTGAGCATAACATCCACAACACTTCCAATGACAATGACAAAGTCAAAGACATTCCAGGGATCTCCAAAATAACCCTGAGAGAAAACAACAATAAATCTGTGTGTTAACTTTTTATCACACATGGTCATTATTGTAATTCATGTGCAACCTACTTATTATTATTTACTAATTTGTTAACCTGTGTCTATATGTAGATTTGTCAATCAAATTATACATTGCAGTGAAATTCACCGATCAACTACCTTTTAAGCCAGAAAATGAATAATTTTGGACAACTGTCTCAAGCAAGTCTGTCTTGCTCCCTCACTGAAATTGCTCTTTTCTTTTATTTGCTTTTCTGTTTTATATTTATTAAAATAACAACATACAGGGTGTAGTTAGCAAAATTATTGTCACACCGCGGTGAGATTGTTTCTTGTTTTGTGTTTTTGTCTATTTCCGGTTTTATTTTGAATAGTAACTCTCCTCTTGTTTCAGGTCACTTATTTGTCACCGGTCTGATTGTCTCCCCTGATTACTGATCGTGTTCACCTGTTCTCTCTTCCCCATGGGTTCTTATAGTCTGCGTCTCCCTTTGTCTTGTGCCAGTGTGTCGTCTTTGTTGCCATACAAGCCCGTTTCAACGATTAGTCCATAGCCAAGCTACGTGTTTTGAATTTTCACCTCGTTTCGAGTGATTTTTCTTTATTAACTTTTTAGTCCCACATTTAGGTCGCAGTTAGGTATTTTTTTAGATAATGGCTTTGTTATTCCTCCCTTTGGAGCGCTTTTTGTAGATTAATATTTGCACCGTTGTTGTTAAGAAAGCTTTTTCCTCCTATTGGAGCGACTTTGTTTTTGTTACTTTAGTTCACTCTGTGAAAAAGATTTGAATAAAGAATCATCTTGATTTCATCCGCTCTGCATCTGAGTCCTGCCTCAAGCCTGGCCTGACAATTATATGTTGATATAGGTCTTTGTTGTGAGGTGGGGGGTGTCTGCCACAGTGCGTACTGTTAAGGAGTTTGATAGTAGAAGATTCACTCCACAAGTATACTGTACATTGAAAAATTAAATATAAGGAAAAAGGCTGACAAGTTGACAATGTCATACCACAGTTACACTGATCATGTGTACACTTGTCTAAGGACAGATAAACTCGCTGAATTATAGCAGTTAGATCCGATGAAATGTATTTGAATAACATAGTCACTATGTCATAGTGATAATAGTGTGTTAATATTTAACTAACCTTGGCTTTGAAGGCCATGAGTTTGAGAACCATCTCTACAGTGAAGAGCACAGTGAAGATCACATTCAGCAAGTCAGACAGATGAGTAACATGGTCTGACTGATTGCAGTGCTGCAGGGTAAAGAAGTACAGTAACAACTGTTATTGTCAGAAACAGAGATAGTAACTGCTTTACTCAAATCCAAATTTTTTTTGTATATGCTATGAATTTAATAAGTAGATGTCACATGTCAAAACTATGTTGATTCATTTCTGTGTAGAATCAACAGAAACAGAAACATATTTAAGGGTTCAGCAAAGGACATGTCTGGCGTTTATATTAATACAGTGGCTAAGATGTAGTCAATAGCTCCTGGTGCAGTGGTGGAAGACCATCAGGGCCAGCCAGGCCAAAGCTTTCCTTGTGGGTGCGTTGCTTCCACTGTATATTTAGTATTTATCTAGTCATATTTCAGCCATCACGTGAACTGTGCTATGTGGGTATTTATTCTGGCTACATGCGTTATCTGTGATAACAAGCAATGACTCATACTACATTTCTGGTTCATCATGGTTTCTATAGCTATACTGATGTTATTAAGAGGTGGATTAAATCAGGCAGGATTCCACTGAAGGCCAAGTTGTGAAATGCATGGATTGCCACTGATGTTGTTCTATGTTGTTCCTTTGTTTGGTGCAAAATGTCCATGTAAAATCAGGTCTGAAGTGCCTCATGTATGAAATGCATGCCCACTGAATTCATACACATATGCAACGAGCATTGCTTTATCGTAGCAACGCTGTCCGTTGTATGATCACGAGGTTTTAAAAGGGTTTAAAACACACACAATTTGTGTTAATAAATGTATTAAGAATATAGTAATATAATAAGAAACACTGAGAATAATAATAATCAAATAAAACAGAGTTAAAGAATTCAAACTGGCCTGCATTAAGAGGACCAGTTGACTTTCTTAATCATCTTTCTTACTACCCTGAATATCAATCATACAATCAATCAAATTTTATTTGTATAGCCCATATTCACAAATTGCAATTTGCCTCATAGGGCTTTAACAAAGAGTACAGGGTGTGACATCCTCTGACCTCTGACCTACATCCTCAACAAGGGTGAGGAAAAACTGCCTAAAAAAACCCCCTTTTAACAGGGGAAAAAAACGCAGAAACCTCCAGGAGACACTCATGTGAGGGATCCCACTCCCAGGGATGGACAGAAGTGCAATGGATGCCACATATAATATAATATAATATAATATAATATAATATAATATAATATAATATAATATAATATAATATAATATAATATAATATAATATAATATAATATAATATAATATAATATAATATAATATAATATAATATAATATATAATTATAATATGGGCCCCAAAAGATTTCTGAAGAATTTTTCAGTGTCCTCCAGTAGCCTAAATCCAGAAAAGGTTTTATACAACTGTTACATTTCAAGAAGATCAAGCACTAAGCCTGACTTGGTGAGCGTGTATAATAAGACCTCTATTGCTAAATACCCTCTCCACTAGTGCACGTGTAGATGGCACAGCCAGACCACCACAAGACTAAGCCTGTGAAAGACCTTTGCAAGCCTTTTCAGATACACTGAAAATTTCCATGAGCTCCTTCAGCTGACCCCAGTTAATTTTTGCTTTTCCTCTCATCAGTGTATGTCCATTAACTCTGAGTCTATTGGAATCTATCCTGAGCCAGAAGGATGTGGTGGAGGGGATGATCAGACAGCTGCACTGTCATAAGGACAGATTCAGGAAATCATTCCTGCCATCAGCTATCAGGCTCTACAATAACTGTTTGTAAAAATTTGCACACACCCACTACTGCACGAGGTCTAGACTACATTAGTCTTGTTACTTATGGCATGGCACATTACCTCATCCGTTGTTTCGCACTATTACAATTACTGTTACTATTTATAATCACTGTCACCCCCTTCCACCTTTTGTTTTGTTTTTGTGATTGTACTTTTTTTTTATTCTGTGCTTTTTAAATTTTCTCTATTTTTTGTATTATTGTACAGCTGTAACAAAAGAATTTCCCCTCGAGGATGAATAAAGTCTATCTTAATAAAGTCTATCTATCTATCTATCTATCTATCTATCTATCTATCTATCTATCTATCTATCTATCTATCTATCTATCTATCTATCCATCCATCCATCCATCCATCCATATCCATCCATCCATCCATATCCATCCATCCATCCATCCATGACCCCGTGCAACCTAAAAGAACTGTCTGGAGTTTTGGGCTGTTACCCCAAAGAAGTCACACATGGTCCAATAGTCCAATAGTTACCTGGATATTTAGACAGATGCAGATGAGTTTGTCTCTTCAAGTATTAATTTGTATTCAAGTATTCTTTGTATGACTTGTACGTAATCAGGTATGCCTTACTAACTGTAGCCAGTTTTTAAATACTGCATGCATGCATGCATTACATTGGCATTAATGACTGAATGAATTAAGATAATTACTGTTCACCACACATTTTCTTAACAGCGGTGCACCAAAAACATGAAAGTGTGAGAAACATGACTGTGAGAAGCACCAGGCTGACTAAATGTCATAGCATATGACATATATATCATGAGATGAAATTTCAATAATGATATGTAAAGTAATTTTAGTCAGCAATTTAAAGTAAAAGGGAGTTTTCGACTACTAAAATATTTGAGATATAGGGTGTTAAATGTATGTGTGACTTGTATTCATACCTGCATTCCTAGACACATGGTGTTGAGCATAATAAGCAGGAACATAAGGTACTCAAAGTAGCAGGAGGTGACGATGTACCACACCTGATACTGGTAGGGGTTCTTGGGAATATAACATCGCAGTGGTCGAGCTTTAAGTGCATACTGCACACACTGGCGCTGTAAGAATGAAAAAGAAGGTGAGGGGAGGTGCAGGAATGAGATAAAGTAAAATGTGATATTAATCCTGACCTTATTTAGAATACTGTCTTTTTGAGACTAACAGCAAAAGACAGATGAGGCTAAAACAAACCAAATGCCAATACAGTCAATGAAATTAATGATTGAGACTCCAGACTCCCTTGTATGATAAAGAAACACAGTGGATTCTTTGTTTATTGATCACAAGTGCTACATGGAGTCCCTGGAATTTTAACAGTGGACCAGCAGTCCAATGAGTGTCAAGAAACAAAAAATACTGCACATCAATTTGTAAATTTTGCAATAATAAATTAACCACATAGTAACTTGAGGCCGACAAATGGTAGTGCAGACCAAACGTCTTTTAATGCAGACATTGAGCAGGGAGGAATAGTCACGACACATGACAGGATGCTCAGACGTGGATTCACTACTGACAGGCGCTGATAACTAACATTCTTCTACCAGATTATATACCTGTCTGTCTTAGCACCCTGCTGTCAAGTGTCCAAATAGATGAGCAACACCTAACTATGCAGTGCATATTACAACATCCCTTCCCCTTATGTGTACATTTTCAGTGCTACAAAAACCCTTAAGAAGTATTTCCTGCCCTAACTGATCTTTGGGACTTTTGGATCTACCTAATGGAACTGGACCCCCCACAGGTTGTATATCAGGTGTTGATGCAGGAGTTGAGGAATTGAGGAGACTTCTCCAGCTTCAGGAACTGGTTGAGGTAGAATGGTGTTCTTCATTACCTGGCTCTATTCTGTGGTTATGCAGGAGAATCTGACCCACATGATTCCAGGAATCTTCTTGCGTTCTAAACTGGAGGTCTGAGTCAACACTGGGTCTCACCTTGCAGAGCTGTAATCACCCCCAACCCCTTTAAACACTGAATGGTTAATTACCATAAACCCACATCCTGAATCCACTTTAACTGCATTTGGATCATTGAGCTTTGGGCTTGGGGTTCAAATCTGGTTCTCTTCCTGATATCTTAGCTGATTTATTTTGACTTTCCCATGATGTTACACAAAGAAGCAGTGTGTTTCAGGTGTGCCTTACAACACATACACAGATGTGTCTCTAATTAACTCAAATGTTGTCAGTAAACCTATCAGAAGACATTACAGCATCATCTGGGCTTTCCCAAATTGTTTAAAGGCATAGTAATCTTAGTGTATGTAAAATTCTGTAATAAAAAATTGTCTAAAAAAATCTTTCTCTCATTATTCGGACATTTAGCAAATAGAAATAATTTTGGTAATCCTAATTGACCTATAACAGGAAAAGTTTCATGTGATTTAATGTCAGACGAAAAGAAGTGTGTCTTTTTATACAACTGTATGCATTTTTTTGTATATTTAGGTTCTTGCTTTTCAGTTGTTTTCTAGTTTGTTGTGTTTGAGTATTGTGTTTTCAGTGTATTTTGTCTTTATTGTTTTATTTTAGAAGTTTCTTTTCAACCCATCATTTTTAATGGTGTAGTTGGCATTTTAAAACATTGGATTGTATTTTTGGATGCAGTAAAGCAGTAAAGGGTAAACACACAATGTGTTTGTGTGTGTGTGTGTGTGTGTGTGTGCATACCTGGTTTTTGTCCAGCTCACAGTTTTGATACTCCTGCTCTCCTTGCTCCTGGAAGGTAACAATGACAAAGCCCACAAATATGTTCATCATGAAAAAGGCAATAAGGATGAGGTAGATAATAAAGAAGATGGAGATGGCCACTCGGTTGTTGTACACTGGGCCTGTGTCCTCTGAGTTTGAATCAATGGCTTTGTATAGTATCCTAGGTAAATAAGAAGACATGCCACACACGCACAGACACACAGATAGACAGAGAGAGAGAGAGAGAGAGACAGAACGAGATCTGTTTAAACTACATTTCCAGCGTGTAAACGAGTGATACTTAATTTCAGCATTGACAGCCTAAAATCCACAATCATGACTCACTTTGGCCATCCTTCAAAGGTAGAGATTGTGAAGAGAGTCAGCATGCCATTGAGGATGTTGTCAAAGTTGAGCTCTGAGTTGGTCCATTCCCTCTTACTGGCCTCCATTTCATGAAGTGCTCCTTCCTGGTACTTTATATACCAACCCCTGAGATTGAAAGACATCACCTTATGAAGTCTGTATAGACACAGGGATCAACTTCTGTCCCATGGAGGAGGCATGAAAGAAATTGAAATTGAAATTGTAATATACAGGTGTGAATTGTACACCTGTATATTACGAACATAAAAATCTCTCAAGCTTTAAATACTATATTGGTAAATAAGCTTCATTAGTAAGTGTAGTTGTTCAACACAAACTTAAAAACCTTCACTTCTTGTGTGTAAAACAAAAACTCCAAGGAATTCATACTAAGTGAAGGATATGTTACAAGACGCTGCAGCTTACACAACACAACACCACTTTCTGTAGCTTAGCAACTGATCACGTCATTACACAATATGGCGCTGCGCACACGCAGAACACATAACACTGATACACGTTAGGGTACTAACTCTGCCCTGAGGGCAGAGTTAAATTGGTGTCAAAACAAACGAACACGGAAGTCTCGGGGCTCTTCCAGGATCGCGTGTGTCAGGGAAGACCCTGGTGCACTGTAAAGCAACTGGAATATTGTTTCTCTGTATAGCCGACTTCACAAAACTTTATAAGCGTGTCTGCACTCGACTTTCGACCGCCGTCTCTTTTATTCTGAAATCCTCCCGACAGCTGCCACTGACTCTGGGCTCCGCCATAAAAGAACCTGACGAGGGGGGAGTAGCCCGTGTGGGTGATAGCCTCCGGCTACAGCTTCCCTAACATTAGCATACTATGCAATAGCATAGTCAGAAATTTCACAGACAAAAGTATTGTGCCTAATTACCAAACACAAATGCACAAAACACATAGACACCGATTCAAACTTGAATTTTATATTCAAGTTCCGCCAAATTTTGCAGATGAATTTCTGCCACATTGTTTGTCTGATTTGTACAATTCATATATCAAAAAATCCAGCTCTTTCGGGAGATGGGTGTGATTACTTTTCTCACTGTAACTCCATATACCTTTTACAAAATGAATGTTTTCTGTACCATGTATTTGCCTATTGGAAATACAGGGAATGGGTGATGTCTGCAGATGTCACTGATGACATTACTCACTGCCCTGCCTTTTTTCAATCTGTGCAGATCTCAGCAGTCACACACATTTCCTTCAGGAAATGCACTTTTTCTAGTTTTTATACAGATTACAGATCAACATCAAACATTTTGGTTCACAATAGTAGAAATTCCTTACTTGCATGTTTCTTCTGTCATTTTGTCAGCATCTGTGCAGGCATAGAACTTGCCCTGTGAAAGCAACAGGGCAAAAGTGTTGTCATGAAGAAAATGAAGACCAACAAAGGTCAAAGTTGAAACGCAGTTTTAGGGTAAAGCCACCTAATTTCTTACTTTGAAAAGTTGGACTCCAATACAGGCAAACATGAAGTCCAGTAGCATGGTAACGAGCACAATATTTCCAATGGTCTTCACAGCAACAAACACACACTGAACGACATGCTACAAAAACATTAAACAATGTTACAAATAGGTAAAGAATCAGTTCATTATGAGGCCATTTATTTAATTGGAAGTCTTTGTCATCATCTAATACCTTGAGTCCCTTGGCTCTGTTGATGGCCCTCAAGGGCCGAAGTACCCTTAACACCCTGAGAATCTTCACCACTGAGATGGCACTGGATCTAGATGATGCAGAGACAGACACACCTCTTCAGACTGTTCAGTGACAAAAAAAGTGATAAGCTACAATTCTCTACTTTCTATACTTACTCCATGCCCATTGAGAGGAGGGACACGCTGACAACTAGAAGATCCAAAATGTTGAAAGAGTTCCTGCAGAAAGACCCTTTGTGAAGAATAGCACCATATGTTGTCATCTGAAAAAGAGAATATTTGTTAGCACTACTACTGCATTTCAAATGCTGTAGCTTTACCAAGGAGTACATACAATTTATCAAATAGCCAAATAACTATTAATTAATAACAAACTGTGAATCCAGTGATCCAAAATACTACAGCACAGGTCCTGACATAAACTGGTAGGAGATTCAATTACTTCAGTGTTTATCTACATTGACTACCCGTAAAATCCAGAATAAAATGTAAAACTATCGTCTTACATACAAAGCAATTAATGTTCATAAATCTAAAAGGTGATGTTCTTCTCATTTCATGAAATTACTTCCCTTTCAAAATGCAGACTTGCTATGGTTCTTGGAGTTGTTGTTGAAAATGTTGACATGCTTATTGTATGTTTCACTGTGTCCTCAGTGGGAGATCCCTGGAGGGATACTCCTGCACTGCATACTGTATGCAATGATGATGGCTTAGTTTCAATGTTCCCTCTAATTGTTCATGTGTCCGGGCATACACAAAAACTCCCTGAGTACACTGTGGACCACTGTGAGCGACATCAGACGTGCACGCTGTGGCCACACACCAGTATCACACCTGTCCAAAACCTGAGATCATAGCAGGTTACATGGCTTATTAAAATAATCAAATTAGAGCAATAAATTCTGTTAGTTTACTTTTACTATAAGTGATTTGGCCGACTTGAAATGAAATAGATAAACATCTTCTTGTTCCTGAGTTGTGTAGTGTGTTACATATCAGTGTGAGAGTCCTGCCATGGCCTGGGTGAGGGTCCTGCTCTGGGACATGAGACATGTCACTGCAAGGACCGCATTTCTATTAGACTTTGACTTGGTGAGGTGGCTTAGCAGCATTTGTGTCTCTTAACTCTGCCGCACTGTTACCTAGGTAACCTGCAAAACATCAGCACCACTCGTGTGTGTTCTTAATATGCTTCTCTTTTTAAGTTCCCAAGAGTGACAGGACTGAATGACTATCAGCAAGTAGCCCTCGCCCTGATAGTCATGTAATGCTTTGTGAGACTGGTAATGACCCACATCAAAAGCACCATCAATGTCACTATGGACCCACACCAGTATGCTATCAAGAGTAACCGTTCCACAGAGGAAGCCATCTCCTCTGAGGTTCACACTGTCCTCACTTACCTGGAGTATAAGGACTATGTTCGTATGCTCTTTGTGGACTTCACATCCGCTTTCAATACAATCATACCACAGACACTGTGGATAATTGTGTATTTCCGACAGGGCAGACACCTCCTCCTCCCCCTGCATATCGTAGGATCTGCAGTGGAAGTGGTCTCCAGCTACAGATACTTAGGTGTCCATATGAGTAACGACCTCAGATGGAGCAACAACACCTCCTTGTCTGGTCAGGAAGGCACATCAGCACCCCTAATTTCTTAGGCAGCTGAGGCGTGCTGGACTTGGGAGCTCAGTCCTCATTTCATTCTACAGATGTTTGTGCTCCTGCAGAGAAGAAAGCTCTGCAGAGGGTGGTAAGTCCTGCTCAAAGGACTGCTGGAGTCAGCTTCTCCACCACCACGGACATTTACACCTCAGATGCAGGAATAGAGCATCCTGCATCATGAAAGACCCCACTCAGCCAGGCAAGAGGCTGTGGAGCAGGACCATCCAACTGAGGAACAGCTTCTTCACAGAAGCCGTAAAACTGACCTTCTTGTCTCTTCTCTCTCTGCTCTTGTCCACTCCACTCCACAAATTTGTTTACCCATGCACACGACTGACTTTACTGATTTACACGTTCTATATTTTAAGTATTCTTTAAACCATAATCTTTTACTTTCCCTACCTCATGTTATGACAGCCTTTTTCCAAAGAATATATTCAGTTCAGTTGGGTTGACATACAATAATCAAAACAGTCAGTGAGCTCCCATGACCTATGTGAAAACCACTGAGGCCACAGCGTGAAGCAGTGGCTTCATCTGTATAAAGATTACTAAGGTGTAATTACCTTCAACACAATTTCTGCAGTGAAAACCGAGGTGAAGACTATATCAGCGTAGGCCAACACCTAAAATTGTCACAATATTTAGATACAAATATTACGCAACTGCAAAACAGTGAGTGTATAACATTCAATTACATTCACAAATTGTATTTCTGTTGTGAATTTCAGTTAGAACAGTTCAGACATCACCTTGTTCCTGAAAGACATGGGGTCAATGGGATCCTCAGCAGCTAAAGAAACCGATGACAGGAGGATGAAGAGGAGGATGATGTTGGTGAATGTAGTTGCATTGATAATACGATGGCAGAGCTTCCGGAACCTAAAATGGTTAAAAGACAAGTTCAATGCAGATTTAGGCAGTAGAGCTAAAGTTTATTTAATATAAAGTTAATATGAATAATTGACTGAACGGAAACCCAGCACTACCAAGCGCAAAATTCAAAATACAAATGTGCACAGGTACAAGATACTAAAAGCAAGCTACAAACATGACTGAACAGATTAAATGACACCGGTGACTGAGCAAGCAGTAGCTGTGTCCCAATTCAGGGGCACAGCTACAAGGCTGTATTTGAGGTATCACAACAGCATCAGACGAGTCGCCTCCTTAATGAACATGAGTAAAACTGACCAAGGGATTTGACCCAAGTGTAAAAATGGCTGAATTCTCCTTTAAGTGCAACCACTAAAGTGAATGTATTTAGCTACAACCCCACTGGCTACTTACATAGAATGGCAAATGTGAAATGATATTAACCATACATTACACTTTGCTATTTTTGCCAGTTAGACACAGATTAACCAATAATTTCACCTGGACATTGTCTTTTCTTCAACTAAGAGTGAGCGAATAAGAGCTAAACAAACTAATCTCAGATCATAACATTGATCTCCTGTCTTTAACTGAAACCTGGCTGCATCCTGATGAATATGTCAGTCTAAATGAATCCACTCCGCCCAGTCATATAAATACTCACATCCCCTGTAGCTCTGGTCGTGGAGGTGGTGTTGCAGCCATCTATAACTCTAATTTATCAATTACTCCCAAACCCAAACTTAACTTTAACTCATTTGAAAGCCTTGTCCTCAGTTTATCCCAGCCAACATGGAAAACATTACAGCCAGTTCTATTTGTTGGAGTTTACCGTGCTCCTGGGTCTTATTCTGAGTTCTTAACAGAATTCTCAGAGTTTGTATCTAATTTAGTCCTTAAAACAGACAAAGTCATTATCGTAGGTGACTTTAATATTCATGTGGACACTCAAAGTGACAGCCTAACCGCTGCATTTAATTCAATATGAGACCTGTTGATTTCAGTCAATGTGTAAACCAACCCACTGCTTTAAGCACACCCTTGACTTAGTTCTTACATATGGCATCAATATTGAACAATTGTTAGTATTTCCACAAAATCCCCTTTTATCAGATCATAGCTTATTAACCTTTCAGGTTCTATTATTGGACCACAGGCCTTTAACCAAAATCTCTCTCTCGAGATGCCTGACTGACAATGCTATGGCTAAATCTAAGGAAATTATTCCATTAACATTGAAGTCACTACCACAGCTTCATGAAGCACAGTCCATAACTGGTTTTAATTCTTCCCAGATCGATAATTTTGTCAATAGCACAACAGAATCATTACGATCAGCTCTTGACTCGATTGCACCCGTTAAGAAAAAACTCATTAAACAAAACAAACAAGCTCCTTGGTATAATTCCGACTCTCACAAGCTAAAACAGGCGTCAAGAAAATTAGAAAGAAAGTGGCGCTCCACCAACCATGAGGAGACCCACATAGCCTGGAAAAACAGCTTTAAAGCTTATAAGAAGGCACTCTGCAATGCCAGAGCTGCCTATTACTCATCATTAATTGAAGACAACAAACATAATCCAAGGTTTCTTTTCAGCACTGTAGCCAGGCTGACTCGAAGCCACAGCTCTACTGATCAGATGATTCCACACTGCCTTACAAGTGATGATTTTATAAAGAGGGCTATTGCCGAGGACTTCCGGTTATGGCGTGGTGCGGATGAGACGTGCCCTGGTGAGGCTCCGAAGCTAACTTATTGAACCAATTATTCACAAGACCGTAAACAGTTTAAACTTCGCGCAGTTTGAAACGATGTAACACCGGCCAGTCTAATGGATAGGAAATCTCGGAAAACTGCTTGTCAAAGCTCAACACAATTGAAACCACCAACTACTTCGCAAGCTACTGCTAGCCCGCCTGCTGCTAGCAAGGAGAAAATGGATGCTGCGACACCAGATGAGCTTGGCAATGAGGTCCTCAACGCCATACGCTCGATGAAAAAGGACTTCACAGAGAAGTTCGAAGATGTGCTGGCCGGGATAAGTAGACTCAAGAATGAACTACAAATCCAAGCCAACAGGATAACAGAAACTGAAGAAAGGATTGGGAAGGCTGAGGACGATCTACACGCTATGCACAGCACTATTAAAAAGTTGAAAGAGAAATGCGCAGCGCTGGAAACGAGAGTAGAAGAGCAGGAAAACAGAGGACGCCGCAACAATTTAAGAATCATTGGCATCCCCGAGAAAGCTGAGGGCCAAGATATGTGTGCTTTTTTAGAAGGATGGCTACCAAAAGCTCTTGGCACGGACACCTTTCCCACTCCTCCCATCATCGAGAGAGCGCACAGGATAGGACAACTCATTGCCGGCCAGGATTCAAAACCAAGAGCGGTGATTATGAGATTCCTCAACTATAGAGAGAAAGAAAGAGTTATGCGAGCAGCCCGAAGACTGGGAGGCGTAAAGTTTGAAAACTATAGCGTCCGATTCTACCCAGACTATTCAGCGGAAACTCACCGGCAGCAGCGGCTCTTCGACGCAGTGAAAAGGCAGCTACAGTCCATGGGTCTCCGCTACGGCATGTGTAGCCCTGTATACAATTAGTTAGGATACAGTGCCTAAATTTATTATTAAATATCATAACATGTATTGAAATGCTCTATTGCTAAAAGAGAAAATTAATAAGGTGACAAAATGGTTAAAATATGTACATGGTTAAGACCTTAGACTATTTACAACTAAGTTAAAATTATATGTATGTCTTTAAATTCATTTCATTTGTAAGATATCTGTGTTTATATGAGAGAAGGAGAGGAGGAAGCAGTGTTTATGATTGTAACCTAACCTGTTACCTGTGTTCTATCAGTCTTTTCATTTCAGTGTTGTTATTGGCTGTTGGCAAACTCATGAGTCAATCAGAGTAATTTCCCTGTGTAAGGGGTGGGACTAGTGGCGCAGGTTAGTGTGATGATTAGTGAGCGTGTGAGAGAGCGTTCTCCCGCCAGCACGCTCCTCAGCGCTCCACGAGCCGAGGCCAGCCTCCCTAGCTAGCCTCCTAGCTGACTGTCTTATTTGGGCGACATGTTCTGAAGCACGGTTAAACTCCGCCTCATGCCGTGACATACCGGTACAAGCAGTGTCCATCGGTTCCTCTTTTATTTTTGGACGTGCTCCGGGCTTTCTACATTCGTCTGCCATGCTGCAGGCTCTGTTAGCCAGGTCCGGGCTAGCCGCGCTAGCGAAGATTAGCACGTAAAACTAAGGCGGTTGGCAGCACGGTGGCGCAGTGGGTAGCGCTCGTGCCTCACAGCAAGAAGGTCCCTGGTTCGAATCTCGGTTCGGGGGACCTTTCTGTGTGGAGTTTGCATGTTCTCTCCGTGTCTGCGTGGGTTCTCTCCGGGTACTCCGGCTTCCTCCCACCGCCCAAAAACATGCATTGTGGGGGTTAGGTTAATTGGCCACTCTCTAAATTGTCCATAGGTGTGCATGTGAGTGTGAATGGTTGTTTGTCTGTTTATGTATTCTGTGTTGGCCCTGCGATGGACTGGCGACCTGTCCAGGGTGTACCCTGCCTCTCGCCCGATGTCAGCTGGGATCGGCTCCAGCCCCCCCCGCGACCCTTAACAGGAGTAAGCGGTAGAAGATGAATGAATGAATGAAATATTGATAGATAAAATACTGTATTTTGTGCATGTATGTATACACGTACACGTACACGTACACATACACATACACATACAAGCATACTTACATACATACATACATACGTACATACATGCGTACATACATACGTACATACATACATGCATATACATTTGTAAATAATAAATTTGTGTACAGTATATACTGTAAATAGGCGGTTTTACTTCTGACACCAATGTAGCGTCCGACCGGACACGTAGAAATAATGAGGCGTTATTTACTAAACCTGCTTTTATTGCCGAACGTCTTCCTCTTTGGTCACTGTCGGCCGTAACCACGCCAAAAACAACAAAACAAGGCAACTCTGTGTATAACATCCACTCATTCATTCACCCTGCTCCTCTCTCACTCTCTCACCCAGGCGCGCTCTCACATCCAGCCAGACGCATTCACAGACCATAGGGAATAACAGAACTCTAACATAAACATTGCACAATGAAGATAACTGCAGGGTCGCTACACTATGTATGTTCGAGCTATATCTACCTGTTATAGTGAAAATAAATGTTTAAAGCGGTTAGCTACCTGCTAGCTTGCGGTAGCATGATTTTGTTTCTAAAGGTAAACTAAGCTAAGGTTAAATCGACCAGATATAGCGTAATGCTGTGACTTAGTGGGAACCATATGTTTAAAGGAGACGGCTACTGGAGGAGAGTGTATCAAGACGGGTTTCCAAGCGGACGGCCCTGCTGTTTTCGTTCGCATGTACTGACGCGGGCTAAGTGCCATTGAGCTGCGGTCATCGTTGCTGCCACTGTCCTCGTTCCTGCCACTGTCATCTTTACTGCCACTGTCATCGTTCCTGCCACTACCACATGAGACTATCAGCGCATGGTCCCCTTACCCCTGTTATGCCACCATCGGATTTGTGAGCTTGTCCCCAGTGTGCTTTTATTTTATTGCTCATGTCTGAGTGAAGCGGCCATTGCGGTTTTAGGCCCAACGCACCCCAGCTTCAGTAAACAGGCCTGCAACGGTTTAAATTTGGTTTGAGAGACTATGTTACAACGCAAATTGAGTGGGCCCACAGGTGTTTTGTTTTTACATGTGTACATTTATATTACGTGTGTGTGCAACAAAAAGGAAAAAAAGGGTTTTATTGGTAACAAAAGGTTGTTAGGAAAATCTGATTGGACTGATTTTCTTTAAAGGTAAAGAAAGGGATAACATAAAAGAACGTGTGAAATTTATTGTATTTTTTTTGTATGGGACTTAATTCAATTTTTTTATTTTAATTTTGTGTTGAACAATTAATGTTTATTCTGGTTTGGGTAAATAAATATATGTAGCGGTTTGTTGCACTGAAATTACAGTTGTGGTGGTCGTTACTCAGTTACCTTAATTATTATAAC
>JAFBJQ010001345.1:0-12500 GCA_016785345.1 Trinectes maculatus
ATAAACCTGGGAGCATTGCCAGAAGAGGCGGACAACTGTTTCTGAATGGGAGCCACAGAGGGAGCAATGTCACAGTAAACTCTTATTTTAGCGTGGTTATAGCGACATCTAGTGGCACAACTTAGTATCTACCTTACATATGAATGTATGTTCCGACTTACGTCGAAATTTGGTTACGACACATTCTCAGGAACGGATCTCCGTCGTAACTCGAGGACCCCCTGTATATTAGAAAAAAACATGACGTTGGAAAAGTGGCTTAGACAAACAGTGTTGTGAAGACTATGGTTGGATATTTTCTGGTGATTCCTCTGCCATAAACAATCCTATATATACCTGTTTTAGTAACCAGTTGTGGATTTGGCAAGGAAAGTGACTGTATAAACACTGAAAGGAGAAAAGCATGGATAATATCCTGTGATGTATGTATTCTTTAAGCCTTAATAAAGAAAAAATTACAAAAAAAAAGAAAAAAACATGACAATATGTGGATACTGATACTGATACATATCAGACATCTCTACCTATAACTGATACCGATCAATGATTCAGTGTGTTTCAGTGATCCTGTGTGTGTGTGTGTGTGTGTGTGTGTTTCGATGTGCTTAAGTTCAGTCATCTTGTCAGACCTGGAGAATCCTAAATCACATTTCCACATCTGACTGAGAAACTTGTCATCAGCCAAACATCTCCCCATCATCTGCTGCCGCCCTGTGGCTTCGTTTCCTGCAGATGGCGATAGAGAGAGTTTATTCTGGCGATGGAAGCGTCCTCTCTCAGGAACAGTGGAGTGTGTGTGTGTGTGTGTGTGTGTGTGTGTGTGTGTGGTAATTACACTACCCAACAGCATCTAATTAAAAATCCATCACGAGTCAAATGATCCTCATTTCACCACTGGGTTTAGTTCTTGGCCTGGCTGACTGGTGTCTGTCGGCCTCAGAGCACAGGTCACATCCATCTGCTGTGTCACTGACTCCCCATGGGGGACACGTCCCCGATGGGGGACACGTCCCTGATGGGGGACACGTCCCAGTGAGAGACCAGGAGCCCGCCCGAGACACTGAGACCAGCAGGTATCAGTGTCATTCATGCGATTAATAAAACCAGCCTGCAGGGGGCACCAGGTGGTTTTTCACTGACTTCAATCAGGACACACGCGGCTTAAGAACTTGAACTTTAACTGAGTTCATCCTGTCACTGGTGTTTTCCTGACACAGCCCAGCATGACAAATTAGAGCTAATTGGTTTCCACGCCAACGGCCGCAGTCCTGGGCCTTGACACACACACACACACACGCGCACACACACACACACACACACACACGCACACACCAAGGATGGGACAGACAGAGAGACAAAGACAGGCAGGTGCATAACAAAACAAATTTAACAAAATGCAAAAAATGAGTGACAGGCAGAATAATAATCTCTCTCTCTCTCTCTCTCACGCACGCACGCACACACGCACACACGCACACACACTCATTTCGGAAGAGCTGACTGGTTCAGACTGGAACGGCAATTGATTTCAACAAAGATTCCTGTTCACTTCGTCACCATGGAAACAAGATGTGGATTTTGTAGTACCTACCTATTCATGTGTGTGTGTGTGTGTGTGTGTGTGTGTGTGTGTGTGGGTCTGTGCCTCAGGCAGGCATTAGTCATATTGTGGAGACCTCGGTGTGTTTACACCGTCAGGTTATGGGGACAAACAGGAAGTTAATCTGGATCAGGTTGGTCTGGATTATGGAGCTGAACCTTCAGCAGCAGAACAGAACGTTACAGGAGCTCCATGTGGGATTCTATGTGAGATCCAGCGTCGCTCACATGTTGCTGTGTTTTCACAGGTCGGACAGGTCTTTATCTCTTATTGGATTGAAATCATTCTGCAAAAAATGAGTTACAGGCAGAATAATAATCTCTCTCTCTCTCTCACGCACGCACGCATGCATGCACGCACGCACGCACGCACGCACGCACGCACGCACACACACACACTCATTTCGGAAGAGCTGACTGGTTCAGACTGGAATGGCAATTGATTTCAACAAAGATTCCTGTTCACTTCATCACCATGGAAACAAGATGTGGATTTTGTAGTACCTACCTATTCATGTGTGTGTGTGTGTGTGTGTGTGTGTGTGTGTGTGTGGGTCTGTGCCTCAGGCAGGCATTAGTCATATTGTGGAGACCTCGGTGTGTTTACACCGTCAGGTTATGGGGACAAACAGGAAGTTAATCTGGATCAGGTTGGTCTGGATTATGGAGCTGAACCTTCAGCAGCAGAACAGAACGTTACAGGAGCTCCATGTGGGATTCTATGTGAGATCCAGAGTCGCTCACATGTTGCTGTGTTTTCACAGGTCGGACAGGTCTTTATCTCTTATTGGATTGAAATCATTCAGGTTCATTTTATTATGTGTGTGTGTGTGTGTGTGTGTGCGTGTGTGCGTGTGTGTGTGTGTGTTATTCTGCATTCCAAATGACATTTTTAAAATTAAAGTGAATTTATGTTGAAACATGAGATGACATCACGTCTGTACTGTATATCTGTATGGCAACCAACTAACTGACCCCTGACCCCTGACCCCTGACATATGAAGTGTCATGCAGATGATGCATATGAAAGATAACCTGATGAGATACTGTACGAGAGACCACTGCTGAATGTCCCTGCTTATTAACTCGCCTCCTCCACAAAGTCCCCACATGACACAAACACAAACAAACGTTCTCTTTTCTTTCACACTTTCTGCACAATGAGCTGATTCTTTAAGACAAATGTTCAATATGTGTGTGTGTGTGTGTGTGTGTGTGTGTGTGTGTGTGTGTGTGTGTGTGTGTGTATCCTGAACCTGATGGATTTCACACGGGTACGAGGAGATAAATAAAGTGAAATGATTGTGTTTCCTGTTTGTGTTGTGCGTCTGCGGCTCATGTTGTCGGTTGTCAGACGGCGGGTCTGACTGTGGTTTCGGAGGCGGAGCCTCTGCAGCTCAGCTGGATAACGCCTCAGACTAACGAGCCTGATTCCTCTGACGGCAGCCATCACATCTATTACTGCCCGGGAAATCGCTTGGAAATGGAAATTCCATTAATTCCATGAAGTCTCGGCCGGCTGCCCTGATCTGCAGTGAAATATGAAGCTGTGGCGCCGTGGAGCAGTGGCGTTGTGATGCCGGATAAATCATCTATCACCAGCGTCCATCAGCTGTGTCAGTGGACGCGTCAGTTATTATTGGCTCTTGTGCGTTTGTTGTTCTATCAAAACAAAGAAAAACGTCTTCGGGGTCAGAGGTCGCCAGTCATCTGGAACTCCGTCAGGAGCAAAACAAACATTGCGGTGCCTTGATGAACGTCGCGTTCCCTTTTCATTTCGAATCGATTATTTGAAAAAACTTGATTTTGGTGTCGGTTGAGGAAGCTGCACCAAAGCCTGGACGGTGACTTCACTTGACCTTTGACCTGTTGAAGAATGTGTGAGGTTTAATATGAATAAAATGGATTAAAACAATACGACTGTTACGGTTACCGTGGCGCTAATGAACACGCTCACATTTCCAAACGATGTTCGACTAAGTCCACTTTTTTTTTTTTAAGACTTAATGATCTGATTTCAATGCTACAAAGCGCAGCGTCATTAGATGAGGCAGCGAGTCAAAGATAATTATCCTGCTCATTACTTCATGCTCATTAATATGTGTTGATGTCACCTCCAGGTTCACTGAGGTCACGAACCTTCTGCTCCCAGAGGGCAGGACGCAGGAATGTGTCCCGGTGACAGTCGGTGTTTCTGTTTGTCCCTCAGAACAAAAACTGAAGTCACATGACAACAGCTGTTGTTCACAGCGACGAGCTGACAGGAGGAGGGCGCTGCAGCGTGATGAGAACCTCAGGACGCTGCAGGAGAGAAGATGACGTGAGGTAAAAAAAAACAACAGGTGAGATCCAGGTAACAAGATGCAAGCGCTTTGTCAGCGTCAAACATCTCCGCATCTTCACACGTCCCCGGCAGTTTCTGCCGACGTCATGCTGGGTTCTGCCCTCAGACATGACGAGTCAGCACTTTTCGACTTTGGATTCAAAATACAACCGTGGGACTGAATAACAGCGTCAAACAGCATCTGGTCACATGCGCTCATCATCATCCATATAAACCACAGGAAACATATGTACAAATGTTGTGAGAATGCGTTTCCATGGTTACAGAGTCAGGTGTTGACCGCGATGCTCTGCTGGCCCTTTGTTTTTACCATCAAGTGTTTTCAGCCTCATGTGTATGAGACCAAGAGAAAGGCACTCAGCTGCTCGGCCATCGTTTGTGTTGCTTGTGTTGTTTGTGTTGTTTGTGTTGTTTGTGTTGTTTGTGTTGTTTGTGTGTTTGTGTTGTTTGTGTGTTTGTGTTGTTTGTGTGTGTGTTTGCTTCAGGATTACATCGTCTTTCCTCCGAGCAACTTCCCCTCAGCAGCGATTTGTGAAGCGAGTGCTTCACAGAGAACAAAAATACACCAACAGCATCAAAACGCAAGTAACACAATAATCATTGATTAAAATATCAAGCAAATTAGATCTCGGCGCTGTTGGTAAACAACACAGGAAGAAGGTCGCTGTGTCTGAAAAAGGTTTGTATCGATCCAGAATGTTCCGCTCAATGATCGGCCATTGTGTTGTGTTGTTCCTGTCGTCGCCACTAAAAAGGGACTTGCAAGGAAGGTTTAATCATTATTGTTACTTGATCTCGAACAACACAAGACTTAGTGCGATGTGTTGGTCAGAGGATGAACTCAGTGCAGACGATGTCAGATTAATTCACACAGCTGCCTTCAACAGTCTCTTTAACATCAAGCCAACAAATCAGCACCAACATTAAATCACAGCTAATCTTCAGTAACTGATGTTGAATTCTTGTTGAAAGTTGTACGAGTCACTCGAATGATAACGGAGGAACTGACTGACCCACACTGATCAACTGATCGTTACAACAAAACATGATCATCAATAACGAATTAGAACCAATCTGAATGATGCATGAAACCTGATGATAAATCATGAGAAGAGACTGAGCCACTGACTTCATCAGGACAACACCACCTGTGTTCATGTGGAATATTTATCTCCTCCATGTTGTCAGGTGGGAGCTGAGGCTCCTTCTGGTGCATTTGTCTTGCTCTCACTTGATGAAACGTTGGTGTCTTTTCTCTCGTCTCTGACCTACTTTCTCTCTGAGGGAGCTGCTTTCTTCTTCTTCTTCTTCTTCTGCCTCTTGTTGCCATTTTCTTGTTTTGGAGCAGCTGTCAGACCTCGGTTTGTTTTCTTTGTTGTTGTTTTTTTCTTTCTCCACTCAGATTATTGATTTCATTTGGTTCTGTCTGATGTGATGTGGTGTGAGTGTGAGATGCGGGAGCGCGGTGTGATGACGGAGAGAAAATGACAGCGTGTGTTTACTGTCACTGGTTCACACAGAAAGAACCCGGGGCAGATTCTGCATCAATATTTCAGAAGCAGCTTCGTTTGAGCGACGCGTTTCCACTGATCGACTGAGAGATGTGAGAAAATAGATGATGAGAGTTGTGTTGCTGTGGGGGAGCAGACCTCAGAGTCACTCTGCTGTGTTGTGTTGTGTTGCGTTGTGTTTTGTTGGACTGTTGATGGCTCCGTTCATCAGTCAGAGTCTGTTCTGTCTGCGTGTACATGAACTCAGAACTCGCCGCTCTGACACCGGACACATGATCCACAAGATCCACATGATCCACATGATCCACAAGATCAATGTGATCCACAAGACCAATGTGATCCACAAGATCGACATGATCCACAAGATCAATGTGATCCGCAAGACCAATGTGATCCACATGATCCACAAGATCAATGTGATCCGCAAGATCAACGTGATCCACAAGATCAATGTGATCCGCAAGATCAATGTGATCCACATGATCCACAAGATCCACATGATCCACATGATCCACGTGGCATTTAAGGAAGCTCTGGTGTAAACAAACAGCATCGTTCATACGTGTGTGTACTGTACATTCAAATGAGCTATGCTGTTAGCTTTTAATTGATTTGTCAATTAATTCATAGGAGATTTTTATTTTTGACAAACGGTTCACAGTTTCAGCGTCAGGTTTTTTATGTCTTTTTTTCCCCTTCTCGTTGAAAATAAAACTTTCCGACCTAGTTTTGTTCGTCCGGGGGGAAACGAAGGGACAGTGAAGAGGGCGTCTCCATCGCCTCGTCTCTGTCTTCACCTACTTTTAGATTCTTTCTTAACTAACACAGATGTGCTCCTGGTCTCAGGGACAGGAAGACCTGACCTGCAGGAGCAAACACACACAGCATCATCAGAATCTGTTCCTGATTCATCATCCAGCCAGACGGAAAATACAAAACGCCAGAAACACTCGAATGCACCTTCAATAAGCCGAGTGGGTTTCACAAATGAATTTGTCTTCATGTATCTGAGTCAAGGACGTGAACAAAGAAGGCAAGGGAGATGGAGAGGAGACTGGAGAAGGTGGAAATGAGGAGGAGGGAGAGTGAGGAGGTCGGATAAAGCGAGAGATGAAGACGGGAGGAGGAAAACAAAGAGAGAAAACAGAGGAGAATCTCATTTCATTATCATCTCATCATAAAACCCAAGTCTCAGCAGGCAACTCAACTGGGTTTGATGTAGCGTCAGTCACTTAAGTCTGCTACTGACTTTCATTAGCTTCATTCATTTGACAAATCAACAACAACAACAACAACAACAACAACAGCAGCAGCAAACCTTATTTCATCAGTTTCCAAAACAAAACAATTAATCGACAAACTGAGTGATCTGAATTCCATATTGGATTCCATCATATTTCCATACAAGGCAGAAAGTGTCTCGTCACTTCCCTCACAAATAAACCAGAATGAAACGAGAAAAGAGGAAGACGGAGTCGGCTTCGAGAAATGAAACAGAAGAAGCTAGGAGGCCAGAACAGGACTGACGAGTCAGCGAGTGAGGAACCTCCTCAAACATCCGACACAAACGCACACGAGCCGCCTCCAGCCTTCATCAACATCTGAGCTCTAACGAGCCAGACGCCGCCTCCACCTCATCACCACATCATCACCGCAAAGCTCCCGGACCAGGCGCCTCCACTTTCTATTGTCACACAACGCAGTTCTGTCCCATGTTCTGTAAACGCATCTTTATAATAACGATAATAATGAAACAATGCATCTTTATAAAAAGCTCAGGCTCGTCATCAGCAACGTGACGGCTGCATGGTTTATTCTGCTGCTCGCATCATGAACGTTACATTCAACACTCACTGTGTACACACACACACACACACACACATCATCATCACACTGTAACAGCGTGAAACTTACTGGGACAAGTTTCCAGGATGTGATTGAAAATATCAGCAGAACAAAGAAAAAAAAAAAGGAAAAAAGATGGTGTTTAAATTAATGGCCTGTCACTGGCTGTCGACTCCATCTGACGAGTCCCCGACTTTTCCCCTGAGACGAGCAACCATCCAGTCAAAGTTTTACAAAGTGTCGGAGAAGAAACCATCCATCCATCCATCCATCCATCCATCCATCCATCCATCCATCCATCCATCCATCCATCCATCCATCATCTTCAGCCACTGCTCCCCCTGCCGCCCACCGACAATCCATCCATCCAAATGAGCAGGAAATGGAAGAGCGTTAATGGAAGAGCGTGTGCGTGTTTCCTGCGGCTTTGTGTTTGTGTATTGATGAGCGTCGTGTCAGTAAAGTGACGGAGCTCAGTCTCTCCTGACGAGCTGACAGCCGAGAGCCGAGCATCACGTCCACTCGTTCTCCAGGCGTTTCCCTCTGCTGAAGCCCTTTGTGTCAGACGTCACCGTGATCAGCAGGAACTTCATCCACTAAAAGGTCGAGAGGTCAAACGACACCAGGTCGCCGCGCTGATAATGACATTGACTGAACACATACATCATGGTTTTAAGATCATCATAGTTTTTTATAATACAACATGTGGAGCAGAACATATGAACCTTCAAACCAAACTGTGAATAAAGTTGTGTTTGTCGTCACTGTAGCTACAGGAGAAGAAGAGTTTTTATTCTGCACCTGTGATAAACAAAGCACAAAACAGCCAAACGTCATCGCAAGACAACACTCCAGACTCCAGACTCCAGACTCCAGACACTGACTCGTCCTTCCTTCCTGTTGGCGCTGAGATGTCGACAGGCTCATTAGACGGAGTCTCGGAAGCTTCCGCTCCGTCTGATCAGAGGTTTCATCAGTGCTGATGATGGTTGTCAGGGAAACGTGATGTAATTTTACTGTAACACTCCTGCATGTGTCTCTGTGTGTATATATATATGTGTGTGTGTGTGTGTGTGTGTGTGTGTACATATATAATCCCACCTGGAGATGGACGCGTTAATTCATGTTTTGGAAGTTGAGACCTCTCAGATCTTTTTTTTTTTTTTTACATGAAGGTAAGTGATTTCCTGAGCGGAGTCTGACGTGCTAATGAAACATCTGTCTGTTCCTGAGTGATGAGAACATCATCGTCTCCTGTTTCCTGTCAGAATGAAGCTTATTTCTCTCCCTTTCTCTCTGAATCTTCTCCTGTCTCTTTCCACCAGATCAGATCTGGTTCTGTTCTGGTTCAGATCTGGTTCAGATCTGGAGCTCTGAGAAGCAGACGAGCTGCTGGAAGCTCACGATTCACAGGTTGTACAGCTGGTAACAAACCCAGTGTCCAGATGTTGTCGGCAGATGTTCATGAATATATTTGAATCTGTGGTCTTTTTTAACATATTCAATGAGCAGACTGTTTTCTCACATCTGGTTCAGATATGAATTATTATATAAAAAGACTTTGTTTGTAGTGACATCATCGTTTGTATTATGGCAGGTGACATGATGCGGTTAGCAACCAGAACGCCGTAACGCTGCTGACTAATCACCTTTATCTTTAGCCCCCAAATTCAAACCAACCAATGAGGTTTCCCTCGCACAGATCCGGGTCTACACTGTAACACATTAAATCAATAACGATCGGTGCTTTGTGTCTCCAGGTGAGGTCAGAGGTCAGCACACATTGTTTTGTTCAGAGAACACTGAGCCCACAGCGACACACACACACACACACACACACACGCACACACACACATTATCCACGCGCTGTGAGCCTGAGGTTGATTATATTTATTCATAGACTGGAATAGTTTGACTCTCTCTCTCTCTCTCTCTCCTTGTCTTTTGTCCTCTCTCGGCCCATCTGCTTCCTGCACATGAATCGTTAATGACTTTGCCCCTGAGCTGTGTGTGTGTGTGTGTGTGGAGTCGACACTGCTACGGCGTGAAGAAGCGCTAACTTCTGTTTGTCTTCTCCGTTCTTCAGTTGACTCAGAGTTAACGATGAGAAGCTGCTCGTCTTTAACGACTCGCAGCCTCAGGCGCCTCGTTTAAAACACGTTTCACTAATCTGCTGGTCTCCTCTCAGTCTTCCAGAGACAGAGACACTGGGCCCACGACGGCCACGGGTCTCTGCGGGGACACGGGTCTCTGCGGGGACACGGGTCTCTGCGGGGGCACGGGTCTCTGCGGGGACACGGGTCTCTGCGGGGCCACGGGTCTCTGCGGGGCCACGGGTCTCTGCGGGGACACAGGTCTCTGCGGGGGCACGGGTCTCTGCGGGGACACGGGTCTCTGCGGGGACACGGTTCACTTTCCTCCAATTCAAATTCAACACAAGTCATAGTGTTGAAGGATTATTGCATCAAGTGTAGTTTCAAACACCGTCCACGTGTTTGTGTCATAATCCTGCTCCTCAGGCTCCTTCAACAGGAAGTGATTATTATTATTATCAATGAGTCAGGAGCTGAATAACAAATCCAAACTCTGTCTGACTGACTGACTGACGAGCCCTTTAATGTCACTATGACAGCACAGTGGAAAACAGGATCACAACTGCACACACACACACACACACACACACACACACACACACACACACACACACACACACACACACACACACACACACACACACACACACACACACACACAGTCACACAGACACACACAGTCACACAGACACACGCACACACACACAGTCACACAGTCACACACACACACAGTCACACACACACACACACACACAGTCACACAGACACACAGTCACACAGACAGACACACACACAGACACAGTCACACAGTCACACAGACACACACAGACAGACACACACACAGACACAGTCACACAGACACACAGACACACACAGACACACACAGACACACAGACACAGTCACACACACACACACACAGTCACACACAGACACACAGACACAGTCACACATACACACACACAGTCACACAGACACACACAGACACACAGTCACACAGACACAGACACAGACACACACACACACACACACACACACACACACCCACACACACACACACACACATGCACACACAGACACACAGACACACTCACACATACACACACACAGTCACACAGACACACACAGTCACACAGAAACACACAGTCACACAGACACACACACACACACACACACACACACACAGTCACACAGTCACACACACAGACACACAGTCACACACAGTCACACACAGTTACACACACACAGTCACACAGACACACAGACACACACAGACACACAGACACACACACACAGAGTCAGGTCTGGGATCATGTCTGTTTGTGTGTGTGGAACAGGATCTTCTTGAAGGCCCGTCTGAAGTCGCGGTTGAAGACGGTGTAGATGATGGGGTTCAGGCAGCTGTTGCAGTATCCGATCCAGAAGAAGAGGTTGAAGAGCGAGTCGGGGACGCTGCAGCGCTCCCTGCAGACGGCCTGCAGGCTGTAGGTGAAGAAGAAGGGGAACCAGCAGAGGACAAACACCCCCATCACCACCGCCAGAACAAAGGTGAAGCGCTTCTCTCTCATTTGCGCCACTTTGTGTTTGGACAGAGTTGCGTGGCGGCTGCGGACGGGCAGCGGCGACGGGAGCAGGCAGTGCTGCGAGAACTGATCGGATGACGCCCACGATATGGAGGCGCAGGAAGGCGGCGGAGGAGGCTTTAGTCGGCTTCCTGTTGCCTCAGCGTCCCTGCTCTCCTGCGTCCTCACCCTGCCTCCGGCTCTCCTGGGGAACCGGAGCGACGAGGAGAAGGAGGAGGACGTCTTTACGTCAGCTTCGCAGCTCCTCTCCTCCAAGTCGATGTCGTCCAGCTCGCCTCTCCTCTGGCCGCTGCTGCCGCTGTCCGGGTTGGAGGAGCTGGCTCTGGTGGCAGCCTGTTGGCCGCGGGGCTCGTATGGGGAATCGCTGAGACCGGCCACCTTTCTCTGACTGGTCCTGGTGGGGCCCGCGAAGCAGGTCTCGGACTGTGACGCCTGGCGCTCCACTGCGTTCTTGGCCACGAACACGGTGGATGCTCGCTGCTTAGCGACACGGTAGATTTTACAGTACACGAGTATCATGATGACCCCCGGGGCGAAGAAGGACACCAGGCAGGAGGAGAGGATGTACCACGTCTGGTTGTTGAGAAGACACTCCTGTCTCCCGGTCTCGTTCCTGTCCCGCGTCTCCACGCCCTCGTCCGCGTGCGTCATGAGCAGCGGCGGGGACGAGATGACGATGGATATGAGCCACACCACGCTGATCATGGCTTTAATCCGCCTGGGCGTCCGTTTGCGATTGTAACTGACGGCTTTGGTGACGGACCAGTAGCGGTCGAGGCTGATGGCGCAGAGGTGGACGATGGAGGAGGTGCAGAACAGGACGTCCAGAGCCAGGTAGAAGGAGCACCAGGTGGAGCCAAAGTACCAGTAGCCCATGACCTGAGGAGAAGAGAGGGCATTTAGAGAGGCTGCAGCAGCAGTGACAGTGACCTGCGGGGGAAAGAGTCAGTCAGTCACCTCCAGCCTCCAGCGCCGCAGCCAAACCATTATTTCTCCTCCAAATCAAAACTCAGTCAGGAGCTGTTTCACGCCTGACGTCGATTTACATCTGGAGGACAAAAACCCGCACTGACTCTTCATAGCAGCGCTCTTGAATATTATTGAAGCCGACAGGCTTTTCAGCAGCAAGACGGGTTAAAAATAGCCCTGAAACAGTCCTCCGCAGCTCCTTCTCCCACCACAGCCGAGAAGATAAAGCCCAGTTACAGAAGAAAAGTCCTCCACTTAGTCCTTATCCCCCGCGTCCTCAGACCTGACGGGTGACGGAGAAGTCAGAACCGCCCCCCCTGTTACCTGTGTCGTCGCTGGACTGTAAAACACCTGGATTATGCTGCGTCAGGGTTTTTTTTTAAAAACTGATCTCTCTTGAAAAAGAAAGAAATACTCAAACCAGTTAATGATGGTTTGAATATTTCAGTAATTAAAAAAATGTGTTTTTAATTGGATTTAATTATCACAGAAACTAATTCATGAGACAGACGACACCACATATTAATTATCATAATGTAGACTAATACTAAGACTATT
>JAFBJQ010001345.1:15000-117500 GCA_016785345.1 Trinectes maculatus
TGTGTGTGTGGGAGGAAATAAAAGGCAGATAGAGGGATGAGGTGAGAAAAAAATCATGACAACACGAAGAGAAACAGAGAGAAAAACAGGAAAAACAAAAGAAAACGGGAAAAGAAGAGGAGTGAAGATAATTAGGACAAGAAGAGGGGGGCATGCAGGGGTGAAGGAATGGAGAGAAGAGGAAAAAAGAGGTGAGAGAGAACAGAGGAGACAGGAGGTGGAAGAGAAAAGGTGAAAGGGCAAAAGAGGAAAAGAAAACAGGAGAGGAGGAGAGAAAAGAAAGGCAAGGAAGCGAGGGAAGAGAGTAAAGACAAAAACAGGACAGGAGCAGAAAGAGAAGAGAGACTGAGAGAAGAGGAGGAGGAGAGGTCGTGCAAAAAATGAAGAGACAAAAGAGAGCAAGAGAGCGAGAGAGAGCGCGCGCGAGAGAGAGAGAGACAGATGGAGATAGAGACAGAGAGAGACAGACAGAGAGAGAGAGAGAGAGACAGAGAGAGAGAGAGAGAGAGAGAGAGACAGACGGAGATAGAGACAGAGAGAGACAGACAGAGAGACTGTTCCTCTGTCTGCTGAGAACATGCAGATCATCTCCAGCTGCTGGACAGTTTCATGAAGTCCCAGGAGGCACGGCTGAACCTGTCTCCTGCTGAGAAGATACAAAGCATCTTCCAGCATCTTCATCATCTTCGTCTGAACGTAACAACCAGTGCAGGTCCATTCACCTTCACCTCCTGTCCTCAATGTCCCACACTCACAGGACCAGGCAGAGACACGGTCCAGTCCAGTAGATCAATGAGAACGAAGCTCTGGAATCAACACGTTTCTCCTGCTGCTGCTGCTCCTGCAGGTCGTCTGCACTTTGATGCATTTGCTGACGTCTGAGATGTTTCCCATCACTGAATGTGAACTTGTAGATCTGCAGATATTTTTTGTGTTGTTGTTGTGTGTGTAAACACCAGCAGGATTAAAGGGTTATTGTATATTTTCCATTCCTGGTTGAAGCAACTCTAACAACAAACCCATCTCGCTCTTCAACCAATAAAGCTTCCGATTCACCCTCCAGGATGCAGATTAGCTCCAATCATCCTCCTCCATCGTTCCCTGCTGAGCTCTGTGATCACTTCGCCGCTAAATATCATGGAAATCAGCACAGACGCAGTCTGACTGTGTGGAATAACAGGATTTCAACGGCGTGGACGAGACAGAACCGGAATCAACACGGAGAAGATGCTGAGGAGCAGAGGAAACACGCTGGAGTGTTTTGGGGATTTCAGGTCCAGCTGAGTCAGCGGGTCTGTGGTCAAACAGCCACCTCCCCGTGTGTTGGGATGATCTGAGAGACAAACCCATATCTCTGTCTTCTGTCTTCTGAACAATGACCAGAGGACATGTGGAGCCTTCATGAGCTCATCTGGAGCAGAGAGATAAGGACAGTGCCTTGCTCAAAGACTCAGGAGGACTCAGCTCAAAGCCTCACTGAGCTCTTGAAGTGAAGCCTCAGGGATTCTCCATTAGTCCTGACGTGAAGAAAATTTCAGCAGACTCTGAATATTTAGTCATCAATCTCGTTAAATCTTAATTTCTTTGGTCATCTTAAAGAAAGTGGACCACAGTCTCACCAACTTAGAAAGTTGTGTGTGTTTGTGTGTGTGTGTGTGTGTGTGTGTGTGTGTGTGTGGCAGCAGTTTGAGTCACAGCATCATCAAATCACCCTGAAGTTTCACTGAGGAGGAAGAGGAGGAGGAGGAGGAGGAGGAGGAGGACGAGGATGAGGATGAGGAGAAGGATGATGAGGAGGAGGAGGAGGAGGAGGAGGAGGAAGAGGAGGAGGAGGAGGATGAGGAGGAGGAGGTTGAGGAGGAGGAGGAGGATGAGGAGGAGGTTGAGGAGGAGGAGGAGGAGGATGAGGATGATGATGATGAGGAGGAAGAGGTGGAGGAGGATGATGATGATGAGGAGGAGGATGAGGAGGAGTCCTGAGGGACGTTGAAGATGTAAATAAGATCAGACCTGTAGCAGCTTGGTCCTCTGAGGCCACTTCATTCATCATGTGTGAAGCTACTCATTAGTAAAAACATCTGTTTGCATGGTTCCCTGGTGGCCGAGAAGTTGAAACCTGGAGAGCGTTTTACTCACTCAGGCCTCGTGTCCTCATGTGGACGCAGCTCGTCCTGGAGGAGCAGACGCTGTCCTCAATCGTCCTGTTCCTCCTCCAACTTTCCTCAGCCTCATGTCTCCAGGTGAAGCTCTTACTGGAAGCAGAAGGAGATGTTACAGTCATGTGTCTCCTGGAGGGAACCATGTCATTTGGTGCTAATTACAGTTGAGCAGAGACGCAGTCAGCAGCCTCCCACTGTTTATATTTAGTCTGACATGTGACACACCGGACACTAATGAGTCTCACTGTTCCTCACACTAATTATGTGACATGACATCAGATCCACAGAGGAAGAATTAGCATGTAGCATGTAGCATTCAGCATCAGGGACACGACTGTACATGGTTTTATTGTTTGTGATGGAAATAACGTGTGTTACAGAAGAAACGGTCACTGACAGTTCATGAGAAAGTTCATGAGAAAGTTCATGAGAAGGTTCGTGCTCTGTTCTCTAAAGAGGTGATAAAGACACACATGATAAAATAAATGACACTTTACTGTTCCATTAATCTGCTATTAGTGTTAGCATCAGACAGGAAAACAATCTGAGGAGCCGGATCCCAGTGGAAACATCTGTGTGTGTGTGAGTGAAGCCTGCACATGAGGACACACAAACATACAGTTCATTTCTTCATTTGTGTTGTTCTATCACCACTTCTCCATCACTGAGGAGATTCAGGGTCAGATTCTACACAAACGTCCAGCAGCTGATAGTGATGTCCAGCGAGGTTGTTTTCATTCAACAGAACATAAAGGTGACTTGTGGCTGAGGGACGTTCAGAGAAGGCGGGTCTAAAGATGCTCCTCAGGCTACATGGTGTTGATCTCCACAGTCTGAGCCACGGAGCAGAGGTCGCTCTCCTCCTCCTGGAGGATCACCAGTTCGCCCACTGCCTGCTGCCCGTGGACCATAATGCACTGCTCCGCGCCCTCTGATATCACCACCTCCACCAGCTGCTGCCCGGAGTTGTGCGCGGCGAGGAGCACGGGGGCGGAGCTCTGCGTGGACAGGGTGTTGGTGTTGACGTAGACGACGGCGTGCTGGATGTTTTCTGACGCCTCCTCATCTCCCCCTCCTCCTGTGATTTCATCCTCCTGACCTCTCCCTCCCACCTGCCTCACCTCACTTTCCTCACCCCTTCCTCCACCCCTGGCCTGCGTCTCTCCTGCCCCCTGCAGGACGGAGTTTTTCTTGGGCCTGCCTCTGATTGGCTTCTGGTGACTGGCGCTCACGTCCACATCCACGTCCACGTCCTTCCTGCTGCAGTTTGTCTCCTTGCCTCCTCCCACCTCCTTCACCCGAGCCCCCCCCTCTGTCCTGTGCCGGGCCTGGTGCCGCAGCAGACTCTGTCTCACAGTGTACGATGCACCGCAGTGGCAGCTGTACGACTTCTCCATCAGGTGAGATGACTTCATGTGTCTCCTCAGCTTGGTGGCCAACGTGTATCCTGACAGAGAAGAAAACAATCACATGCAGATTAATGATGGAACTGTATGTGAAGCACTGCGTAAGTGCACGAGCCCTAAATAAGCCAAACTAATCCTCAACTAACATCTCAAGTCTAAAGAAAATCAAAAGGACACACAACTGTATGCATCATAAAAAGTCAATGTAAACAACTTCACAATCAGCACTTTGTGTTTTCCCATCATGCAGAGCAGAGCAGCAGCATCCCTGAGATACTGACACAAGTGTGTGTGTGTGTGTGTGTGTGTGTGTGTGTGTGTGTGCGTGTGTGCTGCTTTTTCTTTGACTCCCCCTCACTGGCTTATTTCAGCGTCAGTTCTGTTTCGTCTTTCACTCTGACACCATGAATGTCTCTGTTCTGATGAGGTGTGAGACGCTGTGGAGTTAAAGAGGGAATTTGCTATTTTTAACACATCAAGGTCTGAGAGACTGAGCGAGCAGACGAGTGTGAGTGGGGCTGATGGTTTTCACTGTTGTATTTTCTGACTGTTGCTCTGCGTGCAGGAGGACAAAAGCTTGTGCAAAGACATTTTGTGGAGAGTTTTGTTCAGTTTCTTCTTCGTCACGGTGCAAAAACTGCAGACGCTGCTAAAACCCCTGTGACTGAGACTTTGGTGCGGGGCGGGGGGGTGGGAGGGGGGTGGACTCGGACAGACTACAGGACTCCACTCTCCTGTTTCATATTAGACTGTTAAATGATGATATCTCTCACAAACCTTTTCCGCAGACAGGGCAGCGATGTGGCCTTTCCCCGGTGTGCAGTCTCTCGTGGGACTTCAAGCTGTGTGGGTCCCTCAGGGATTTTCCACAGTAGCTGCAGAGGAACCCTCCTCCGGTGTGGGACATCATGTGCCGGCGGAGCTCTGGTTTCTGGGAGAAACTCTGTTTGCACTCGGAGCAGGCGTACGGCTTCTCTCCGCTGTGAATTCTTACATGGCTGTCGAGGTTTCCTGAGGCAGAAGAGCATGCTGAGCGTTACTCTCTTTCTTACTCGTCAGATTCATGATCAGGCTCGTATCAGTCTGGAGACCTGCACAACCTGCTGGCAGAACATCAACATCTGGCCACAGCAGCACTGCATGTGAAACTGAGCACACCTGACAGACTGTGGCGGCTGCAGGATCAGACCCGGGCCTCAGACGTTACCTTTCTGACTGAACCTCTTCCCGCAGTGCTGACAGATGTGTGGTTTTTCTCCCGTGTGGAGCTTCATGTGGTTCCTCAGAGAGCTGAAGTTAGCCAGCAGCTTGGGGCAGAGCGTGCACGCCACCTTGGGGAGAAATCAAATCAAATTGAACGCAGCATGTCATTTGTTTCTCTGTCTAAAGACCTGAAGTTTAAAACGCTCTTTGTGGACAAGCCACAAAACCAGGAATGTAAAGATCCTGTGTGAAGGTTTTCATGATGGGGTTGATCCACGCAGAGAAACAGCAGCAGCATTAAAAGACAACAGTCCTCTAAGGACAAATACTGCACCTAATGGGTGAAAGGTGACTGTGCAGAGTAAGAATGTGTCTGACCTTCGGAGGCGGCGGGTTGCTCATCCTGCTGCAGTGGAGCAGGCGGTGGATGCGCAGTGAGGGGCGGCGTGCGAAGGCCTTGCCACAGTGCTCACACGTGTACGGTTTCTCACCGGTGTGCAGGACCATGTGCTCCTTCAGGTCCCGTTTCAGGCCGTAGCGCTTCTCACAGTAAGGACAGGGGAAGGGACGCTCGCCGCGGTGACTCATCTGAAAACCACACAATAATCACAATAATCCATCCATCACCGCGTCTGCTACTTCACCGATCCTCTGAAGGACAGACAGAGGACCTATGGAGCCGCCCCAGCTCTCACTGGGCAACACACTGACACACAGAGACACAAACTAACATTCACACACACATACACACCTACAGGGACATGTGAGTGCACTGAACCCATACGAGCTGTAGATCACCACACACAGGAAGACCTGAACCATCTGCTATGTTCTCAATACTGCAACTTCATTATTTAGAACAATGTCTTATCCTTTCTATTTTACTGTGATTTTATTGTTTTTAATGTTCTTTTATTCTTTTTAATCTATGTATTTTTTGTATATCTGTCCTGTTTGTTGTTTTTTTTTTGCACTGATCAGCACTTTGATCAACATTGTTGGAAGAAAAGTGCTATATAAATAAAACTGACTTGACTTGTGTCTTATGTATTATTATTAAGATTTTTATTATGATGATTCATTAGCAGTGGTTAATTGCAGCTCTGCATGATGACTCAGCTGCTGGTCATTAACAGAGCAGAGTCAGGAGAACTCCCTGTGTACACACACACACACACACACACACACACACACACACTTAATTCATGGCCCCTCACTGAAGCACCGACTGAAACTCAGACTCACAGACTGACTGACTGACTGACTGACGTACTGATGTGTGGACTGACGGTGACGTCCTGTACCTGATGGGCTCTGAAGCTCTCTGCGGAGATGTAGTCTTTACCACACTCTTGGCAGGTGAACGGTTTCTCCCCTGTGTGAATGAACTGATGTTTCTTCAGGTGACAGAGCTGGTAGAACTTTTTACCACAGCTGGAACATCTGTATCGTCTCTCTCTGACTGAAGTCGCTGTGACAGCCTCAGCACCAGAGCGTGCTGTCTTCATGGAGACCACCTCGTCTGGGACGCAGGTGGTGTCCTCAGTGGGGCTCCGGCTACGTCCCTCTGTCAGCGTAGGCGGGTCAGGGCGGGTGGGGGATCTCCTGCCCCGGCTGCTTAGGCAGTGAACCCGTCGGGGTTTTGCAGCCAGACGGGAGCTGCAGCGGACGAGCGGCGTCTCACAGAGACGTCTGGAGTCAGTCTGTGTGTCCACAGAAGACATAGGGACTGTTGTCTCATGACTGGCCATGTTAACGGCTCTGTCTGTTTCTCCATCTGAGCCACAGTCCTGCTGTCCATCACTGTCCACACCCTGCTCAGACAGGACTCTGTCAACTCTCCTCTTCCTCCTGCGTCTGGTCGGGGGAGTGGTGGTGTGTTTCTCCTCTTCCTCCTCCGTTCTCTCCTTCTGTCTGCTGTCTGTTTCTTCTTCTACTTGAATTATTGATATCCTGTCGGTTGCACCCTCTGTGTCATTTTCATGTTCCATCTTCTCTGTCATAGTGAAAAAAATACACAGACACAAGACCAAATGGTGAATTTCTAAAAAGTGGCAAAACTAACGTTTGTTTTTTCAATAATTTCAGTTATTCCTCACATTAAGGTCACGTTAAGGTCAAACAGTCACTGGTTGTGGACAGTGTGACGGCTGTGGAAGCTTATGATGAACAATTATCACCATATTTATCATTTTCAGTGATTTTTTAAAAAGTACTAAAACAATTTTAACTGTTATTCTTACAGACAAGATGCAGTAGCATAAAACAAGTTCCCAGTATAAACACAATGTGTACATTCTCTATAACTGCCTGTTTATCTTTACTTCATTTTTCATTCATCACAAAGCTTATTTAAGTCTTGTTAATAAGTCTTGTAGCGCTTGCCTTTATTACACTTTACTTTTTCTCAGTCTGAATTTAATTATTATTGCTGCCACAACAGTGTAACTCTCCTGCAGGGATTAGCTGCGTCTTATCTCATTATCTTTCATTTACACTTTATAATTGTTTTGGGGATGCTCCCATTATTTGTGCACTCAGTCTATTTAAATAGGACTCCGCAAGAGCACAGGCTTAATAAGATATCCCCAGTTTAGCCACAGTCTGTGGCTGCGGGGTATTTTCAGAATAAAGGTCCTCCTTAAAGTGCCATCAATCACTGCCTCACTTACTTTTCATATCATGCCACTTATTACCTCAAATACTTTTTTGCACATTGTCTATTATCTGTTGGTCGACTGTTCTTGTTCTTGTTTATTGTGTAGTTTAAGTTACCTATGTCTGTTTCTTAGTGCTCTTTTTTCTTTGCCCTTAATACATTATTCTGTAGTGCATATTATACTGTACTTGTTTCTAAGTTCTGCTGCTGTTAACATGTTAATTTCCCCGTTGTGGGATAAATAAAGTATAATCTAATCTAATCTAATCTAATCTAATCTAATCTAATCTAAATGCTCCTTGAAGCAGAAATAATAAAGGATTAGCAGACAAGGGAGCATTTCATTCCTGTATAATGCGTGTGCTTTAATTATTGTCTTTTCTTGCTTGGCGTTTTCATTTTACCAACGTACTTTGTTTCCTATAAAGGGTTTATCCTCTAATTATTCATCTCCAGCTATTATCATTTATCAAGTATTTCAGCTGGGGTTTTTTTCCCCCTCATGAAGCTCTGAACCGAAACTAACCGATTTTTAAAATCACGCTTTTATTATGGAACTGACTGGTGAAGCTGATGCTTCTTCACCTCCCAAGACCTTTGGATTTTCACACCACATTTCACTTTCCATATAACACTGGATGGTAGCTGAGGTTTTCTGAGGTCACTGGAGAGTCAGCTGAACTTCAGCAGTTACATGTCCTTACAGCGCCCCCTTCAGACGGAGGAGGCGTCTGTCCATTAGTATGATGTACAGTATATATCACCACCTGCTTAGTCTAACTGAAATGAAGGTTGTGTGATGATGCCTGTTGATACCTGTGTTGTCTGCAGTGGACTCATCCAGCGTATCTGTTGTGTTTGTTGTCTGACTGTTTCTCGGAGTGTCGTCGTACAACAGCAACTCTGTTCCTGGCTGGATGTCCACACACACTCGCAGACACACATCAACACATTCGCCCACACACTCCTCTTCACGCAAACACTGCACTGCCACGTTCTGCTGAGCTCTGTTTTGCGCCTGGCAGGCAAAGCTTTAGGGAAAAGAAGAAAAAAAAACAACAGAAAGCTGTTTCACTGAATCAAAATCATGTTTACCAGTGTCTGATCAGGACACAGTGGAGCATGTCAAGTGAAACGTGATCTCAGTTTCATCCCTTTGGATATTTATACGCTATTTTATGGAAATGACAGAAGTTGTTATTTGCACAATGAGAGCACGGTCAACATACAACCCAACATACAACAACAGTCCACTGTCTAACATGACAGACCCGAATTTTTGAAAAAAGAAAATATTGGCGAGTCGTTTGTGAGCTCGTTTTGCCATCAACTAATGAGGACGTATTGTTTAAAGACTTTAACTGCTCTCAGCCTCCAGGAGGCGTTACATATGCTTTGGCTTTTGGATCAGTCATGCCATAAATCTCGAGGATGATTCAAATCAATGTTTGTCTGATTATCTGAAAAAAGAAGAAGAACTGGTTTACAGCAGCTTCAAACCTGCTACCAGAACCTTGACGTAAAAACAAAGCCACATGTCTCACACCTGGGTCTTGTGAACAAACAGGCTCAGAGCAGAGGTTCTTCTTCAGTGTCTCTCAAGGGTCAGATAAAGGGTCAGATAAAGTCAGTCAAAGATCATCAGATAAGGTTTGGTTTGAAGGTTTGGGGTGTCATCTTACGTGATCCAGTGAACAGCTTTCTGCAGAACAGCCTCCTTGTTTACAGCCATCAGACCCTATGAAACACAGCGTAAACAAATATTTTAATACCACCTAAATAAGCTGATGCATGACTGTCTGTCTGCCACCTGAACACAATATGTACTGCCATGTTAATACGTCTGTCAATAAGAAGACAATGAAGAATTTGTATATAAAATGATGTATTGAAATGATCAGAGGTACAATCTGACTCTCTCCTCATGTTTTCCTCTTTCTGAAACAGTCAGTGGAAATCACAAGGACCTATTAGTTATCCTCCCACAGGATCTGCAGTTAATTAAGCAGAGAGGCTTGTTTTTTAATGCCGCTCGTTTGTTCTGCATGGAAAATGGAAAATGTTTGAACAAAAGAAGTTGCTGTTAGCAAACGTACACTGTGACAATGACATGTCTTCCCATCAGTCTGCCAATGTCTTTTTTGAAAAAGGTCTAATCTATTCTACTGTGTGTTGTCAACCTGTATTTGTTTTTGTGTTCATGTTGCCAATATAGATGTTGACAATAACCTTAGATTCAGTTCTGTTCCTACAAATTACCTGTAAGACACTCACTCATTATGTTGTTCTCTGTTATTAAATTTACAAAAATAAACCGAGTCATTTTCTGAAATTTTGATTTTAATTTACGATGATAATTAGCAAAACAAATTGTCTAGCCACATGAATTAGGGCCACAGCCTGCTCTGTCTGCCTGCTATGAATCTTTATTATTCATTTTAAATATCTACATTCAGTTTACCTTCTCTTCCTCAGTGCTCTGAGCTGTTCTGGACTCAGAGTTCATTGTGAGTTCATCTTCTTGGCCAGGATTCATCAGGTCAGATTGATACTTCCAGGTCCACACTGTGGCGCCCTCCCTCCCCAGCAGGGATCCAACCCCCAGCGAGGGACCGACCCACCACAGCCCCAGCTTGCCCTCACAGTGTTGCGAAGGACCTACAGCGAAGCCACGGGGAAGCAGCGAGGAGAGAAGTGAGGTGAGAGCAGATGGGATGGAAGGAGCAGGTCTGGCCATCTACCTACACAGAAACACAAACAGCAGGTTATAGGAAGAAATCAAACCAAACATGTTTCCCACATACTACCAGATCTGAGCCTCCTTCTGTTTTACATTATGACACGTCATGTTTATATCTATAGTACAAATGTGCTTTAATTCATCTGCTAAACTTTCCTTTGAGTCTGTAGTAGTCACTTGAATGTAGAATGGTCATATCAGAGTAAAGTACAATAGAATTATAACAGTGTATGCAAATGTAAATTCCAATACTCTAATAAATGTACTTATCATGCAAATCCTTTAAAATCCCTACGCATTAAAGATTACAACACACAAAGAGTACAACATTGCTTGAATGTGAATTTATATCATATTTAATTACACATCTATTGTTTTTTTAAATAATGTGAAAGAAACTGGACATTGTTTACTTACAATATACTTGAGTATTTGATGGTATTTTTATTGTTATTTATTCCTTTTATTATTTTCCCCCTCAGTCTACGGCTAATGTCTCGCATCTTGGAAGTTACACAGGTGACACCAGTCACAGAAACATATGTTGTGTGTGTGGGTGTGTGTGTTGATCTGAAGTGAACATTATCCTGTATCTACATCAGTTAATGAACTGCACTGCTGCCACGTGATTGGCTGATTGAACAAGTACCGGTTTTACCCTTTAAGACTTTAATGGGTAACTCTTATATCACACAGAAACAATATCACAGTTTTAACGGGACAAACTCATTTCACCATGAACAAACAACACTAGAATGTAAAGGGTATAAAATAATGTTCAGGTTTAAAAAGCATCTTTGAGGTGGATGTTTTATATTTACACTAAGAGACACACTATTGTTATATTCATGTTATGTTGTGTTTAATTTCATCATTATATTCAAAAGAAACAAACTGTACACACATTAAACCGGATTAATACGTCACCATTAAGACGCTGCCTGGTGAAACTAACGCAGGCAAAGACATTTCTGGCCAACAAGAGTCAACACAGACGCGCTAACGTGTTAGCATCGAGCTGTTAGCTGACGTGCTTCTTATCGGCTAATGATTATTCACAAAATGAAGATTCGCGTTTTTCCCCCCTTATTTCAACACAGATAAACATGTGTTTTATCTCCAGCAGCTGACATAACCGACATAAACGGTGTGTTAGCATTGTTTAGCTTAGTAGCATTAGTTAGTTAGTGTCCGTTTGTGATCCAACACCAGATTACTAATTATTAAAGTATCTGTGTACATACTCAGAACGTGGTCGGTGTCTTCGCTTGATTATTTATCTTCAGACCAGATTATTTGATCAGATGTAAACTCTGGGAAAGCCTTCAACATCCAGCAAGAAAAGTCTCCACAGGAAGTCCAACGCGTTAATGGGCCGACCGGAAATACAGCTCTGACTTTGGTTCCGCTTACGGTCAGACGTAGTTAACAACAACAACAACAACAACGATAAGTATAGCTTTCCTGGAGATTTTAATTTTCATGCGAATAAAATTTAATTTTTTAAGAGTAAGATACTATTATATAAACTGTATTTCCTTAGGCCAGACTCATTGGAAGAAAGAGAATATGCATATGTCACAGAATAGTGAAAGAATTTCATATATTTTAATTTACCAAAAAAGTTGACCTCTGTGCAAGATTTATTGAAGACTAATGTTTTCATCACACAGAAGCAAACAAAAATATAAACTCTGGATACCAACAAGGAGTTTTTATGTAAACTACGGGGATTGTAGCTTCCTTACAATAAGAGGAACTTTTTAAAAAATATAATGTTTAAAAGCTTATTATGCTTTTAATTATGCTTATTATATTTTAATATGAATAACTTAATATTTTCAATGTTAAAAATGTCTCAACAAGATCAAAATATCGTTAGAGCAGAGAAAGAAAGGATTCATCCGGAGACCTGGGCCTGGGAGGTGAACCGGTGTGTATGTGTGTGTGTGTGTGTGATGGGCGTAGTTCAGAGGATTCTAGATCCTAAAAAAAAAAAGAACTCTATTTAGTCAAAAGGCAAAGCTGACGCCATGTGTAACCCGCCCTGCTTAGCAAATACAAATTGAGCGTAATTGTATTATTGCTGTGAGTCAGTGCTGTCTCTGTTTACCTCAGCTGCCGCTGCAGAAACACTGAGCTCACTGAGACTCAGGCCTGAGGGTGAAAGACGCGTTTGTTGTCTGTACCTGGAATGTGAGGGTGTGACCCTGCTGCAGCAACACAACACTGACGGATCTCTGCACTTTGGGAATTATTTTCCTCTCACGTGTGTTAAGTTCCCGTCTTTGAGCGTCCGTGCTGTGTGAACAGAGATGAGAGGAGGCTGAGTCGCTGACAGACGGAATGAGTTTTTATTTGACATTGACTGATGCGTCTCCAGAGGACAAGCTTTCAGACACGAGGGACGTGTGGTTTCATTCTGCACATGAAACATTACAAAGGACAAAAACACAGCAACAGTCTCATGCAAAGAGGAGGCAGATATATGTTTCTTTATTTATTATGTGTGTCATATCAGGTGCGTGTTTGTGTCTGCCTCATGTACACAACCAGCGTTTCATGTCTTTAATCAACTGCAGCTTTGTCTGCTGTGCTGATGTTTGTGTCAATGATGTTTGTGCATTTAAAATAGAATCACATGAAGAGACGTTCAGTTATGTCCCAAACCATGGCTGGTTGCTGTAGGTTTTTTTTTTTAAATTTTTTATCAGATATTACTGAAACAAAGGGGATTTGTTGCTCTTGTTTAATTTAATTAATTGTGTGTATTTCTAGCAGTAGATCGGTGTGTGTCGGAAGCTTTCAACAGGCTTTTAAAACACACACACACACACACATACAAAACTTGGTCTTAGTCTTTTCATGTGATTGACAAGAGAAATGTAGCACAAGGCCTGTCATTCAGCAGGTATGTGTGTGTATGTGTGAAGGAGGCTCAGCCTCCACATACAACAACAACAACAACAACAACAACAACACAAAACAAGTGCAGTTCAGGTACTGTTACAGCGACGTTATTTCACAAAACTGAAAAAGCGATAGAAAACAGGTGTTTTGCACAAACTCTGTGCACTGCGCGGAGTTTGTGGAAGATAACGATGCTGATCACTGAGTCTCTCCTCCATAACGAACCATAACTGGCTGTGTCCAGCAGAGAGACTCCCACACTGTCAATAAATCAAACCTCCTGTGTGTGTTCACACTGACAAGACTCACTGCTCTCAGCTGTTTCTGATACCCTTTTAAAATGTTTACATTTTGATTTCATTGAGTTTCATTACCTAATGACTGAGTAATGATTTGTTTCCTGGTTCCCCATATGTACAGGAGGTTTGACTGCATATAATGTGCAATAAAACCACCTTCAACAACACCTGATAATATAATAATATAAAAATACACATTCAGTCATAAGTTATACTTTCATATATTTACAGCTACAATGCAGTAATGATTGCGATGAGGGTTTATTGAATGTGATCGTTCACGATAAGGAAACTGATAAAGCAAAGAATGAGCCCTGACATCCTGCGACCAGCAGGACTGAAACGATGGAGGAACTAATGTGGAGTTCTGCTTCACACACACTACAGATCTACAGAATGAACCGAACGAGCTGCTGCCACCAATACAACGTCAAACTCACAAATACAATTATTTCACAATGCACTCGATAAAAATAAACAAACAGAACAATAAACTTTGTGTATCTAGTTCAAATATATTATAAGGGCAGGGGATATGAAAAGCACATCACCATGATGTGGCACTGTGACAGCGCAGGAGATCATATCAGATCATCCTCACTGATATGAATGAAGCTTGACTTTCCCCTTCTGTTTAAATAATCGTTACCATCATTTTGTTCCTTCTCAGTGGATCTGGCCACTCGCTGCAGGACTCCTGCTGCTCCTCCTGCTGCTCCTCCGCTGTGTCCTGTCTCTGCCTCTCACTGCAGCCACAGGAAAACACATGTCCTCCTTATATTTATATTTATATTTATATTTATATTTATATTTATATTTATATTTATATTTATATTTATATTTATATTTATATTTATATTTACTAACAAACTGGATAACGAGGTGTTGATGTAGCTCGCACTCACCGTCAGTACATTCCACCTGGGGCTTCTCCCACCGTCCGTCTGCTTGACAGCGAATGACCGGAGGGTGGCGCTGTCTGAATCCCGGGTTGCATTGATAACGGATGATGGCGTTGACGGGATACTCCTCCTTCCTGGCACCGAACGTGTGAGCATTCTCGACCTCCGGCGGGGCGCCGCAGGACACTGAGGACATAAGAGCAGAGACGGCAGGGGGTCATGTCAAAGCGTCTGTCCGAGTCAGAGGACGTCTGCTGGACTGAGACGCCGCAGTGTTGAACCTGCACAGCGTACCTGGGCCTTTCTTGCAGGTGAACGGCAGGTGGTAGTTGCAGGGAACGTCGTTCCACTGGCCCTGCTCGTGCCAGATCATCACCACACACTCCTCTCCCGAGCTGAAGTAATTATCCGGCTGGTTTGGCCTCCAGTTCTCAAATTGCTGGAGAGGAGATGGAAACGCACAGTGTACAACATCACAACAACAAACATCTCAGCTTCTAAAAGCCAGGAAATGTTGGCACGATGAGGGCTGATTGTTCCTCATCAAAACAAACTCGAGATGTTCGATATTATTGGCCGATATTGGCATTAAAATTTAATATTGGAAAATACTGGTATGGATTTTTACTTTTTTTTAATGATATCAACAAAAACAAACAACAAAATCTCCATTTCATCCCAGTTCCTCAGTGTCAATTCTACACCAGCTCAGTCATACAGTCCAACACATCTGTTACTGACTCCATTTCTGATTTACATCCAAACACCTGGTGGCGAAAACGGGTTCTTTTTCCTTGTTGCACCTGTTTGGTAAATCTGTGCTTCTAAATCAACAGCAGTGGGCGGAGCAACGCAGGTGAGGTTGTAATTATGCAGTGTAATTATATCCAGTGGTGCCTTTGTCATTTCACCTGCTCAGACAACCTCTTATCACAAGCACACACAGCAATGTGCGTCGCCTCGTTTGGCAGAGAGGTGCAAACGGAGCGCACAAAAAAAGAACAACTTTCATGCATAGTGAACTTTTATCAGCCACAACGTTAAATGCAAATAAGTACACAACTATGAGTATGTTTCAACTTAATGATTCTTATATTATATTATATACTCTTATATATATATATGTGTGTGTGTGTGTGTGTGTGTGTGTGTATAAATATGCTTCCTTCCACCTGAGCAACACAAAGGTGAAATGTGCTGACTCACCAGTGGAGTGCCGTCTGTCCAGCGGAAGTCATTTTCCACTGTCCTGTCGTTCAGTCCGATCCACTGGTAGTCCTGTGCGTTTGCTGAGACAGAAAAGACACCGTTTTTTTCCCTCTTCCTGTCTCTACTCCTTTGATGTGGACACGAATGTGGCACAAACACTCACAGTTGACAAAGTCTTGCTCCTCGGGGGTGATGATGCTGACCAGGTGGGCGCTCAGGTCCCTGCAGCGATGCTCGGCGTCCAGCCACGTCTCTCTGTCGGACAGGTGCAGGTAGCAGTTCCCCTGAAACTTAGTCCAGCCGTCTTCACACTGCTGCTCGTCTGCAGCCGCAACACGCAGGACGGGACATTGTCAGACAGGTCGCTTCATTCTGTCACCGTGTTACATGTTCTCGCTCTGCTCATCCACACACACACACACACACACACACACACAGTACGACTGGGCTGGAGTGTGTTAGTGTGTGGGAGTCAATACGGTCCTTCATGATGTCCACAACCCAGGTGGTGTCTCACATTTACACACTGCTCTAAGTGGGTCTGACGTCCCGCACAAACGTGTGAATGGTCAGTGTTTTTCCATCTATTACCATTAAAAACAAACGACGGTGTAACATTCAAAGACTTCATTCATCCGTCCATTTTCAGACTTTGACGGAAAAAGGGACAATTCATGTAAATGACACATTTACTCCAACCGACATTTAGCTGAACAGACAGTTACGGCTTCGTTTGTTCATTCAGCATTGGTGTTCATTCTTAACCTTTAACCTTTATGAGTTTTATTTTTCTGTTTGGATTTGATGACTCCAAACTCCACCCTTCAGCAGATCTTCTGAAACACACACACACACACACAGAGCCACGGGGAGTGACGATGCTGGCGATGCTGTCAGCATCTCGCTGTGCTCGGCTTGTTTTTGGGAGGCAGGTGTTAGTATTGATTAGCTGGAAGCTGATCTCGTACCGATCTCACAGCGTTCCCCTCCGTAGCTGGGCAGGCATAAGCATGTGTAAGAGGCTGCGCTCTCCACACAGGTGGCTCCATTGGCACAAGGGTCAGAGCGGCACACATCTACCTCTGCAAAACAGGGGGCGGGGGACACTACGGTTTCAGAGTTGGGTGGGGTGGGGGGCATGGGAGGTGGGAGTTTGGCCAGCAAGGCGGGTGGTAGTTGGGGGGGGTAGGATAGGAGTCACATCACAAACCAGTATGGAGGTGTTAGTGATTAACACTGAAGCTGCTGCAACATCTGGTCCAGATGAGACTTACAACACATCAGCTGTCCAATGTAATTGTTCAGCGTCTCCAAGGTTACAGGTTGATGTGTGATGTCAGCTGATACAGATACACTGTGTATAGATACCACAGTGATGTGTGCAGAATCTGAATCTGTCATCAGCTGCAGCAGCAGATCAGTGTTTCGATTATCATGCACACACAGCAGAGAGGAGGCGGGCGCTGCACAGCAGACCAAAAACAGCAGAGCAACACGCCACACAGAGGCGGTGCACTGTCACTGCAGAGCCGAAACATGTCTGACAAACACCTCAAGATGCAAGTCTGCCACACAACAACAACAACACATAAAAGAACCCACAAGACACGATGCAGAAACCAGAGGAACACAAACATGACAACAACCAGATGCAAACACATCAGGACACACAACAGCAGGGAGAGAGAGAAAAGAGTGGTGGTGAGAGTGGTTCATCAACAGTGGATATAATCACAGTCTGTTCACAGGCTGTTGACCTGACACTGTCATTCAGACCAACTGTATAAAAACATGCAGAATGTTCAACCACAACGAGGTGTCGAGTGTGTCAAACCAAACCATCACCACACAACACTGTGAGTCCAGTCATTTTAAACTGAGAAAGTGGAGAAGGGAATAAAAAAACCGGAACATGCCGACGTTGTGCGACTCACCGTGACAGAGTGCAGCTCCATCCTGGACTGTGCATGGAGCAGCTCCACAGGGGCCGGGGTCACATGGGTTCAAGCCCCCTGACAACCAGGGTCAATGATTTATGCATCAGTCACTCCGCATACAAAATAACACACACGTCATATGAAGTGTCGCCACATCGCTGTCTTCAAATAGCTGGTGATGTTGGACCAACCCAGACTAAAGAAAGATTAAATACTAATACATCAATATTTTCAGCCATTAATAAACCTGTTAGCACTTTTAGGTGAAAATGTTCAGTGCAAGAAAAAGTCGTATCACTACACAACCAATGACAGGAACTACAAAGTTCAGTCCTACCTGCCACCCTGTCTGCTGGTCCCTCAACACCTGGTTCCTGCTCAGATGCTGGAGGAGCGGCGAGTCCTGCTGGGGCCAGTGCAGGAGCTGGCGTTACATAGGCATCGTCAGGGGTCTGTGTGATGTCACTGTTACTGTCACTGTCTGGTTCTGTGGTCATCATCTCTGTCCATTCAGCAGACAGAGAGGGAAGTACCATCTGCAGCACATCTCCTGAGGAGGAGCCTCCTGAGAACACGCTGCTGGCTGTGGACGTGTTGTAGTCCCCACTGCCAGAGAAGAAGCCGCTGCCGCTACCGCTGTCTTCTCCACTGTACTCAACTGACCCCTGTCCAAGCTCCATAGACAGTGTAGTATCTCCAGATATCTCTGTCACCGAATCGCCACTGAAGAATGTAACACTGGATTCTTCTCCGCTTGTAGAGAACTCAGATCCTGATATTCCTGATCCAGATGTTCCTGTTTCAGACATTCCTGATCCAGACATTCCTGATCCAGACCCAGAGATGAAACCCGAGCTTCCAAATCCAGGTATATGTCCACCACTTCCCTGTCCAGAACTGTAAAGTAAAAACCCAGAGGCCTCCTGCTCTCCAGAGGAAGGAACTGTAAGTTCAGTAAATCCTGACCCCACAAAGGTCACGCCTGAGAAGAACCCAGAGTCACCTCCTGAAGCTGAGCCACTGTGATCACCACTAAGACTCCCAGATCCCCAGATGTCTCCAGAGCCACTGAACAGCAGTCTACCACCACCGAGCTCATACTCTCTGTAGGTAACCGTGCTGGATGTGTCAGTCAGTTCATCGTCGATCAGTACGATCTGAGCGTCTCCACTTCCAGGAAGCTCACCTGAGTGTCCACTAGCACTACCAGAGAAGAAACCTGATGGGAAACCGCTGAACCCAGAAAACTCCTGGCTGGTGATGACACCAGAGGTCATGCCAGAGAATAGTCCACTTTCCCCAGAGGCGTCTGTAGACGAGCCACTTTCTCCAGAGATGAACCCAGACCCTGACAGGTCCCCACTACCACTGACCACTCCAGATCCCATTTCAGATGAAGGGAATATGAGAATTCCAGTGCTCCCTTCTCCTGCTTCCTGGAGTCCACCTGAAACAGAACCTTCTCCAGAAGCAAAGCTGTTAAAGCCTGAAAAAATGACACCAATTCCAGATTCTGCTCCTATATGACCTGATCCGGAAGCATCTGCACTACTATGACCAGATCCACCACTAGGTAGCCCAGCACTAGTGCTGCCAGCCAGGTCTCCGGATCCAGAATGATCTCCAGAGGAAGCCAGGTCTCCAGATCCAGATAGATCTCCAGAGGAAGCCAGGTCTCCGGATCCAGAATAATCTCCCGAGGATTCCAGATCACCAGATGCAGAGTGATCTCCAGAGGAAGCCAGGTCTCCGGATCCAGAATGATCTCCAGAGGATGCCGGGTCTCCAGATCCAGAATGATCTCCAGAGGATTCCAGATTGCCGGATCCAGAATAATCTCCAGAGGAAGCCAGGTCTCCAGATCCAGAATGATCTCCAGATGTAACCAGGTCTCCGGAGCCAGACAAGTCTCCAGAGTGCCCCCCAGAGGAAGCATCAGCAGACCCTGAACCAAGGTCGGCTGAGCCTAAACCAGAGCCCGAAATCTCCACAGGTATGGGAGGGGCAATAGAAGGTACTGCTACAAAAAGATATAAAAGTATAAGTGTGAGGGACATGGGACATGAAAGAGAACTTTGGACACAGGTAAATTGAATTCAGTCTTACCAGGCCTTAATAAATCAGTAATGGATGTCAGGTTTAGGAGGATCTCCTGAATATCTGTGATGTTCAGTCCACTTTCATTCGCTATGAGTATAAAATCCGCTGCAGACATCAAACAATAGAAGAAAGACGTTGGATGAATTTCATTGATAAATGATGATTTACACAGCAGAAGTTCGGTGATTACCTCTGAAGCAGTATGCATCAAATCTGGCATCACGTTCAGGGAATCTTGTCTGGTTGGGGTGAACATACACCGTGTGCACTGCCGATCTGCCTCCTCCACATCCAGGACGAGGGTTATTAATGGGATAACGGACGCTGCGATCCGCCAACCATCCAGCACGGCACTTGTCGAAACCTGTTTTCCAGGCGGCATAGAACTCCCCGGTGGAGGCTAGTACGGCATGTTGCTCTTGACAGCTGGAGACAGCCTCATCGTAGGTGAAACCCTCAGCAGATCCCACATGGAAAACTTCACCTGAGGACCAGAGGAGGAAGCGGAGGAGAAACTGTTGTCATTTGACAGAAAATGCAACGATGGCCGTCAACCTGGTCATGTTGATTTATTCTATGAACAAACAGGGTGATGTATTTCTTACCTCTGAGCCCATCAACATAGCAGTACACGTCATATCTCTCGTCTGCAGGCCTCAAACCATAAGAGCGAACTCCAGGTTGATCTCCCAGATCTCCAGCACACTTGTCACGCGGAATAACAATAGGATACCTAAAAAAATTGGATGAGCAATTAAAACGTGTTTAGGATGGAAATATCTACACGTGCACTGCGAATAAAATTCACCTCACAGTCTGGTCCAGTAACCATCCTGCATCACACTGGTGATATCCGCTCTCATAAGCTGCCTGCAGCTGCTCTGGCGTGGCGATGGAGGCACCGACACGCCGACAGGCCAGCTGAGCCTCGACAAAGGTGAAGGCGTAGCGGCCGGAGCCTGAGCGGTAGTGGAAGACCACACCTGCATACAGAAACACTTATGTGGCTGGACTTTTTTTTTCATATTTAACTGTGGAAACATCGTAACTAGGGATGTGCGATATTGGATTTGTACCGATATCTGATATACCGATATTGTCCAACTATGAACTATACCGATATTGTCCAACTATGAATTTCCGATACCGATATCAACCAATATCGCCCCCAAAACAAAATCATTTCAGGTAAACAAACAAAAGTAGACAAAACAAAACAAAAGTATCTCAAAAACGACACATCACATCTCTCATATTTTGACATTTTGAGTTAGAGGAGAAGTAGCTGAAGAGTTTGATGTATAATATTTGCATGTTGTTTAAAAGTAGTGTCATTAAAAATTAAAAAACAATATTAAATTTTAATGCCAATATTGCCAATATCGGACATCTCTATTCATAACGAGCAACATTCACTGGGTTTTCTGTGCATGACATGCATTGCCAGCTGAATTACTGACCAGTTGGAGGCATCTCAAAGCCTTTGCTTGGAGCCCTGCCGATATCGGGCCTGGCGGTGACCGACTGTATCTGGTCAGTGATGAGCAGGTCAGTGGTGTTGGGAGGCTGAGGCAGCGGCAGCTCTGTGGGGCTTTCTGTAAAGGTGACGTCTACAACGGTTGGTCGCTGAGTCTCCACCTCTCCCACCGCTTCGCTCTCTGTGGTCGTCACTCTGAAGAACACCTCTGTGCTCTGTGTCACCGTGGTAACACTCAGCACACCGCTTCCCTCTTCTATGATGCCTGAACCTTCCTCATCAGCCGACTCTGGGCAATGGAGGGTGGTAAAAAGTGTTATTTGTGTTTTTTCTCGTGCTATGGTAACATCAAAAGAAATCAAAAAAAAGAAGGGTACCACATAGCAAAATCAAATTCTATCTGCATTCTTGGAAAACAGAGTTATCAGTCATGTCAGTCATGAAGTGGTCTACGACAATCTGATTGTGGCCAACCTGTGTAGCAAAAGCAGTCATAACGGGACTCTGGGAATGGGTATCCTGTCTGGTTTGTGTGCAGGTAAACGGTCCGTACGCCCAGGAGTCCCCCTCCGCACTGTGGCCGGCGGATGTTAATGGGATAGCGGACGCTCCTGTCCCTCAGCCAGCCGGCATTACAGACATCCATCCCACCCTGCCAGGCCAGGTAGAGCTGACCTGTGGTGGCCAGCCGAGCTCCCCTATTGGAGCAGGCCACCACGGCCTCGGAGAAGCTGAACTTTTCTGCGGACGCAATGTAGAAAACTCTGCCTGTATCAGACAAGAGAGAGTTTGGCTTGAATTAATAAGTATTAATGAAAAAAACAAGCTGTTCCCTCAACATACTCCCAGTGTAGTCCACCTGTCATCTTCTCGGCGAAGCAGTAGACATCGTAAGTCTCGTTGATGTCTCTGACTCCATAAGTCCTGACCCCAGGCAGCTCCTCCTTGTCGCCGTAGCAGTTTACACGCGGATCGTGGATTGGGTACCTGCAGTTCAATGGAAATGAGCTTTGGTAGCTTCAGGATCAAACCTCTCCCTGGTGTTCTAGAAATTAAAACTATTACATTCTTATTCTGAAAACATATGGTCCGTTACCATTGTCAGAAGCGTCTGTGTCAAACAGAGGAAGCAGAGGGTTGATGGCCATCACATGGCACACTGACCTGACTGTCTGATCAGAGATCCAGCCAGCGTCACACTGGTGGAAACCATCGTCGTACGCTGCCTGCAGCTGTTCAGGTGACGCCATGATGGCGCTGCTCTCAGCACACGCTGCCTTTGCTTTCTCAAACGTCAAAGTGTAGCGTCCCATGATGGCCCGGTAGTGAAACACAATACCTGCAGAGACAAAACCAGCTCGTTATGCTAAAGGTGAATGTGTCCTATAACTTTTGACCAATCATCAAAATGTATTTTAGGTAACATTTGGAAATTTGTATTTTTTTTTCTCCATCCGGAACTCCATCAAACTTTGGAGACCAAAAAATTGAATTATGGTCTTAACTGGATGTACCTTCTGAAACCAACTGATACTCTGAGCTGATGTCAGAGCTCAGATACACACCTTGAACCTGCACATGCACAATGTCGTGGTCGTCCTCGATGCCATGCTGAACCTCACAGCGATACACTCCCGTGTCACTGGACCGCAGCTCGGAGATCTTGATGCTGGCGTCTGTTGGGGTTCGGGGGTAGTCCACCAGGTGAACTCTGTCCAAGTAGTTCTCAGTGACACGCACCCGTCCTTCCAAGGCCACAAGGATGGTCGTGACTTTTTCTTTTGTGACGAGGCTCCATTTGATGCGATGAGAGAGGGGGGCGATGGTGGGAGCTCCTGGGTCTGGGATAGTATGATCCTGCATAGGAAACATTTAGCAGCCAATCATTTCCTGGATTTACTGATGTAAACACATCTGTGGATAACTGAGTGTCATAAAATAACACACATCTTTACATCATAAAACAAACCTCCATTCATAGTGTTAAACCATCAATCTCCCTACTTATAATCCATGACGTATGACATCTGTCAATTAAATAATACTGATTACTGTCCTTCGTATTTTATTCAATTTTACTTTTGTCCATAAATCACATTTGTTCATATACAGGGGGTCCTCGTGTTACGACGGTCTCGAGATACGACGTTTTTCGTGGTTATGACACATCTCCCATGAACTTCCTTGTTTCAGCTTAAGCGGTTTGCCCCGTAAATACGTACAGACTTCACACGGGAACTAGTTGGTGCCGGCTCTCCAACACCTTCACAGCACAGCTAGGCTACTCTGCCTTGTGTTTACTTATGTGAAATGGATGGCTGGCGGGGAGTGCAGCGGCAGCCTGTAAGGAGATGCACACGGACACAGATGGGTTCGGGATCGTGGCAATACCGTAGGTTTATTCACAACACAGGGTCTACACACGGTTGATATCAGAAATCTAAAGGAAATGCTCATTACACTCGCGATGTCAACCCCTACGGTGTGTCAAGAGGGACAAAAAGGCAATTCACCACAGTAAACTCTTATTTTAGGGTGGTGTTATAGCGACATCTAGTGGCACAACTTAGTATCTACCTTACATATGAATGTATGTTCCGACTTACGTCGAAATTCGCTTACGACACATTCTCAGGAACGGATCTCCGTCGTAACTCGAGGACCCCCTGTATGTTTTTACACAGAGGGAAATTGTTAGCATCCTTTTATGAATATGTTTTCATGCTACTTTAGACTCTGTTTTTGGTCACCACCAGCTCCTGATGAAAATATCTGGCTTTTTGCAGCTTGACACTCACAGTGTTCCCCAGCGGCTTTCTAAGCATCTACTTCGTGGAGCTGTTAGTGTGCAGAGGTGTGAACGCAGCTTGTTTATGTGACCCAGTGAAACTGAACCACACACAAAACTTAGTGATAAGCCAAGAGTGAGCGAGGCCATGAAGCTTCATACAGTGGTCTGGTCCTCAGTCGGAGGATAATAAAACAGAATATACATGATGTACTGTGGATGAGAAGTGATGCTTAAATGAAACAAACTTTGGCAAAAGCTCAAGGTCACACACCTCAAAGAAACATGGTAGTACCAACATTCCTCCCAGTAGTGGGCGCTGTGGCTCCTTCAGAGGAACGCTCACACTAAGCACATCGTCAGGGTCTAAATAAACAGGCAAACAGATCAGATGGGACGACGACGACAACAACGTGAACAGATTTGAAATGAAAAATCTCAACAGCAGACGTCTTACCCATAAAGGAGTGTTCCTCGTAAACGTAGTCATCTGTTGCTGAGATGACACTGAGACACACAGACAGCAGCACCGTCCACCGCATCATCTTGACCTGGAATCACAGGCAGGAGGAGTGATGGAGCAGTGATACGTGGCCATTGTTGTGTTTTTAAAGTTGAACATTGTTTGAAACACGGAGGGACTGAGATGTGGTGTTAATAGCAGCTGAGTGAGGCGACTCCACACTGTGCTCATTCACACACACACACACACACACACACACACACACACACACACACACTGCGGTGAGGTCCACTCCCACAGAGACTCTGAGGCCCATAAGACCTGATCTGTTCCCCGTGAAGTCGGCATTATGGCAGCTCTGACGACACCAGCGCCTATGTAAACACTGGGGCGTATGTTCCAGTGTTGTGCCTTTCCATCACGTCTCAACACTGCTCGCATTCAGGAAGCAGGCTGGGAGAAGTGGGAGACATGATGGGAGGAGGACATCACGGGTCTGAAGGTGAGTCCATGACAGGACTTTAGTCCTCACCTGCACGTCTACAGGAGACACATGTCTCACTTCTCCAGTCAGGCTTTTGCCAAACAACATAACTCACAATCCAGAGATGATGCCGAACACATGGAACACACCCCCCTCATTAAAACAAGCCATTTAATTATTCCTGTCATGCTCCAGTCGGGATATCAGGGACATGTTGTTTAATCATTTGCCACAGAACTTTAATTTTGTGTATTTAAATCTGCTTCAAAATGTAATCAGTAGTAGGTCATGGCGAGTTTGTTATTATGTTATTGACATTTGTCTTCTGTCAGTGAATAATTATGTTTTTGTTTAATCAAAGAAAAATCAAAATTATAGCAATATTTTTCAAACATGTAGAAATTATGCTACAATATAAAGTAATTCAATTGTTGTTTCGTTTCAAGTGAAAACTACAACTCGATGTCCTGATTTACTTACACGTTCCTTTTTAAAGAAAACAAAGTCACAATGCAAAACGGCATCAAGTGTTTAGTGCAGGTAGAGTCAGAGAGATAAACTCGGTTGTATCTTTGTCAGACAATAAATAATCTGTGCATCATATAAAGATAAGTATCATTGTCGGGATGAGAGTTAATGACGATGAGAAGACGGTCAAAACAAACATGCACATTGGCTGTAGTTGTAATATCACCTGGTCATAGTCGTTCCATGATACAGTTTTATCCAATATTTATAAAAACAGTGAAAGAAAGATGATTTCTAACCTGTTGCAGAAGAAGCTTCCCACCTGGTGAAGTCTGCCTCGTCCTCTCTGCTGAGTGAAGCTCCAGGTTCCAGGTTGTGAGGTCAAAGTCCCAGTGAGCAGCAGGAACCTGGAGCTGGCTGCAGAGGAAAGAGACTGGGACCAGGTCTAGTTTCCACAGCTGAGAGGAGAAACACCACGTCAAGCTGCTCACAGTGAAGTCCGAGGGGCTCTGATGACTGATTTCAAAATAAAAGCAGACCACTCCACTGTGATTTAAATGGGCTATTTTACATGACTCTTCTGCTGCATGTAGGTTTCATTCATGTCCAGGTGGTTCTATCATCAAGGTTCCTGAAAACATTGTGATGTGCCACACAATCGCCGAGGAAACATCAGGCAGCGGACCAACACATGTCACATTAAAATGAGTGATACACTCTGTGTGGGATTTTGTGATTTAATTTCATGTACTTTCTTTCAAAAAAAGAGAAGCATTAGGCTTTTATTTTGAAGGGAACATAAGTGGGTGGATAGGTAGCAGAGTGTAGGTGGTTGTGCAGCTTCTCGTCTTTGAAGATGATTAATTTGGGAACCACCCTGCGTAGACTTTTGTCGAATAATTTCATTGCAATTAAAAATAAATAGACACAATATTATTTTAAAAAATGTCAACACTTTGAATCCCGGGTCCCTCATCAGGTTTTCTCATTGTTTACTTCATGTACCTGTAGCAAACTGTCGTCTTAGTGACAGAAACGTTAAACGTCGCACACGACACTGTTGTCACTGTTGTCACTGTTGTCAGTGTTCAGTTGTTCCACTGTCACCTCTGGGCCTTCACCGCTCTCTGGCCAGTCGCCTGCACTCAGACAGAGGACAAACGTCCAGCCGGAGACAAAGCGGCTCTTTGACTCAGGTACCACTGAGAGGTCACTGGGCAGGAAACAGCAGCCAGCAATTACACAGCCGTCACACACCTACAGATGCAGTCGTTACAGACACAAACCACTCCACTGAACTCAGAATGAGAGGAACGCTCCATTTCCAACTCTCATTTGCTCCACTTGGCTTTTTGTGCCGCGACGCTGCACAGTTTCTTTCCTCCTCAACCTGTTGTGTGTGGGGTTTTTTTTGGAATCAGCAGGAGCACTCACTGACTCCTGTGTGACCTGTCTGTCCCTCCATCTCCATCTGTCTGTCCCTCCATCTCCAGGTGAACGTGGAGGAGATGATGAAGGGATGCAGGGATGGAAGATCTCTACATATGAGATGTTGTTGGGAGGTGGGACCTGTGGCCTCTGCTGGTCGATGTCGCTGCAGCAGGGTCAACAGAGTGTGTGTGTGTGTGTGTGTGTGTGTGTGTGTGTGTGTGTGTGGTGAAATCATGTCTCTCACATTACCGTCCCATATTTCCTCTGCAGAGTTTAGATTTTTCCATTTCTGGGATGTTTGTCCAGAGTATTTGGGACATGGTGTGTCCACAGAGCAGACTATTTATACAGGACACTGATTTTCACTCCACCTCAGAAAACTGTCAACAAAACACTGCTGTTCTGCAGTGTCGCAATGACACAGTAAACTGAAGGGTGTTTTCGTGTGTGTGTGTGTGTGTGTGTGTGTGTGTGTGTGTGTGTGGCTTCTGGGAACAGGTTCTATCAGATTATATTACTGTCTCTGTGGTAACAGTGCTGGTCCACACAGACGGAGGTTATGTAGGAGGAGAGAGCAACTTTGTTTGTTGAACATATTTATACACACAATATATGACATAACAATAGATGTGTTTTTTTAAAGGGATGTTCGATATTGGCTTTTTTACCGATATTGTCCCACTCTTAATTTCCGATACCGATATAAGAAACGAAATCATTTAAGGTAAACAAACAAAAGTAAACAAAACAAAAGTATCTCAAAAACTATACTTCACATCACTCATATTTGAATGTTGTGTAAAAGTTGTGTCATAAAAAAGCAAAAAACAGATACCAATAATTTCCAATATTAAATTTATCGGCCGATAATATCGGACATCTCTAGTTTTTACCCAATTAAATTTGATACCCCACCAGGAAGGACTTTGTTAGAAATATTAGAACTGTAGGATTAAATACAAAAACTGAAACAATTACCCAAATACTATTATAAACAACACTATTATAACATACAAACGTGACACATATAGCACTTTTTTTTTAAAAAAATGACCAACAAGACCAAAAATGAACTAAGCTGATGGACAGATGGCAGGTCCCTCCGGGGAATCGTCCCTGCAGTCAGGAAGTCTGCTTCCCACTGCTGAAGGATTAGTTAGAAAAACCTCTCAGGAGAATTTTTGCAGAAAACAGAGAAGGTTTATTATTTTTTTCTTGCCTTGTTCGTATGAATGGCTGCTGTGTGCAGCTCACTGTGAACCAGCATCACTGACGTGAGTCTGCAGCTTCTCCTGCTGAAGGTCCGAAAACTCAGCTCTATCTACGACGTGTCTCCAGGAGACGGACAAACAGACGGGTCATGCAGGGTATTTGTTTTGGAGAAGTGAAGAAGACAAACAGCTTCTTTACAAATCGTCACTGGCCGAGCTCGCCACAACTGGAAACATGAACGTCAAGACCCGTGTTCCCAGAGCGGATGTGTTTCAGTACACGTCCATGTCCACTTCCTTCCTGTCCGTATGAGACAGAATGAGGTGTCTGTGGACAGGAGGGTGTTGGAGACAGAAAGCTGTTTCCTTCTCCACGCGGCACAGAACAGACGATCTTCTCACCGAGCAGAGCTGGAAACAGCTGATGAAAGACAAACGTCTGCTGCAGGCCAGACCACGTTTACCTGACACCCGGGGCCGTGCAGAGCTGCTGAGACCCCCACGTGCCCTCACCCTCTGAAAGACGTCTTACATGTTTTATATGGCGTTCTGCCACCACACACACACACACACACACACACACACATGCACTACGACTACTACCGCTCCTCACTACAGGACATGTTCTCATGCAGCGTTACAATAACGTCAGGGGTTTTGCTTGTTTTCCAGGCTGTGTATCATACTGAACATATCTGATCTGAGGGATGCTCCTGCAGCAGCTCCTGCAGGGATCCACGGACCAAAGCAGCCAGCAGGGGCAGCAGCAGAGTCCTGCATTCATAATGTGGATAGTTGACCTGCTCTGACCTCTTGCTGTAAGGCAGCGTGAGTGCAACACCCCTGAGTTAGGCAAATGGAAGCCATATGAAGGTGGTGGGCGGCAGAGCGTCTCTTCACAGAGGGTCTCTGTGAAAGCAGCTGGGGATAAGGTGCAGAAGAAGACATGGACCTGGAAATCAGACAGACCCTCAAACACCACAGTCCGTCCTGCCATAAACAAAACGCCCAGTGATGCAACACGAACAACATATCTGAGCTTATTATTTCCCAAAAAGTGCAGAGAGGCAAAAGGAAATTTTTATTTTCACACATACTATATTTGTGCAAGTGGGCGTTCACTCAGATTATAGAGGAGCCTTGTTTGCAGCGTGCTGTTTCTAAAACGCTCCTTTCATAACCATACAGTGGCCCTCTGTGACCCCGCAGGGTTCACAGCCGCCACAGCCCCAGCTGGCTTTACACACAGGACAGGTATGTGACCGACACAGTGGAGAAACAGAGTCTGAGCACGTGTGCTGACGTGACATCAGCGGGACGTGGTGACTCTGACTCTGCTGAGAGAAGCAGGCGGAGCCAATAATCTGAATTAACGATCTGTATTATCATTTTAAAGTACTGTATATTTATTTAAAATAATATATAAATTCTTCAGACTACATGTAGCCTATGCAAACAGTTGCTGGATACACACTGTATCTGTACCCGAGGGACTATTAATCTAAACAATGACAATAATATGTGAATAATGAAATAAATAAAAATTTAGGTCATAGATTTATAAGGAAAATAGAGGACTAATTTACTAGAAGTAGAGATTAATGGAACAATTTCATAATTTTAACTTAGAAAACTGTTTGTTTTGCCTCTTGCATTACTGAGCCTCCTCACTATTCTAAATGCAAACGCTAGATGCCGCTAATGCTCCTCACTTCTCCGTTGAAGTTTTATTAAAACCTCGTTTCGTACGTCGCTGTCTATTGGTTCGTGTGTTTCTTTCGACCACGCCTCTTTGGAGATGTTCTCCTCTCCCATTGGTTCATGCAGCCGTCGATCAGCAGTGCATCAAACGGAGGAATAAGATTGGTTTCACAAACAAACTGTCAGCAGTCAAAGGAAGCGAGCGGATGGCAGCGAAACAGACGCAGGAGCTTCGCTGCGACTCCACGATTTATCTTCTCCCTCCGCGAAAAGACCATCGACACGTCTCCATTTTTACGCGTCTACTTTCATAACAGCACAGGTATTTGATGTTTGTTATTTATTTGTTGGCCCTGCTGTTATTACCGACTCCTGGATACCACTTAGCTAGATGCTAACAGTGGCTAACGCTAGCTAATAATGTTTTACGCTGCTAAAACTGACGACAGCTAACGTTCGCTTCTTCGACGTGTAATAGTTATTATTCGTAACCTCAGCTCACAGTGTCGACCAGTGTTCATATCACGAACATATCAGATCTTCTGTATGTTACATTACTGGTACAAACGTGTATGTACTCATTCTGATAATGTATACTTGTACACTGTATGTGTGTACAGTTCACGTATGTCCGGGAAGTGTTTTGTTGCTTTCATGTCACAGTGTCTGCAAACGCCATATGCATAATATTCAAATGTTTGCTGTATTGAAAGAGAAGTGAAAAATAAAATCACAATCTGTCATTTATTTATCATACAAATCCATGCATTGGGTCAACAGGTTAGTTTGTATTCGCCGTGACCTCCCTTTGCACCGGTGCTTCTCAGTTCACCTGCACACAGGGAAGGTCAGCTCAGACCCGGTGAACTGTAAGTGCAGGTACAAAGCCAAGTGTGTCACATGTAACCAGCAGGAATTGTAAACATTGGATTGTCAGCTGTCTATTGTATTGATTCATCAAGTGTGTTTCCTGTAAACTATCAGCAAATAGTTGAGTGATGTGCTTACATTTATCTTTTCATCCACCAACCATCCAACCCAAAGTTAATACCCTTATTATGGTGTTAAAAAAAAAGAATGGCAGTAGTTATTCTTCTTCAAGAAAATAGTAAACCAGTAGATGTATAGTTAAGAGGCTGAAGACTTATTTTATATCAGCAAATCAATTTATAAAATGACTCTTTTGTATTTGTTGACCTTATCAGTTGCTTTGTTTTCTGTTAGAGTAACATGTCCCAGAAAGATTAGCTGAGGACAGTTTCTTTAAGGTCATGGTGGCTTGAAATAAACAACCCGCAGAGTGCAGAGAGTTTTGTGTTCCCTCAGCTGGAGATCCCTGAGGCTTTGGACACTTGTGGATTTGTTTATTGTCTCTTTTGGACCCTGCTATGGCTGCTGCTGTAAATAATAATATTTTCCACTCTAAATAGTCTGACTTGAGTGACTGTGCCTGATGGCGAAGCCTGTTGTTGTTCAGATATTTGTCTCGGAGCGTGCCAAAGGGTAATGAGTAGTTTTGGTTTGTCTACAGTATGACATGTCTGTTGCCTGTCCTGTCTCCGTAACTAATGTTTAGTGGTGATGAAATGCAGATCAGACCTGATGCCCCAGACTGTCGGGGTTAAATGTGTAACGTGAGAGAAGTGCTGGATGTAATTATTGCTCAATTATATGGCTACTTCTGCTTATAGTAACAGTATATTGGCTGAGATGGGCAGTGCTGGATATGGTTTATTGTGCATTTGAAAGACAATAACTACCCACATGTTTTTGCATATTAAGACTGATTCTTCTCTTTGATAAGAATGTTGTGCGCTGTCAACGTAAAATAAGAATGGAGTGAATGGATTTGAACTGCACATGTATTTTCACACATTATTATGTTCATATCACATTTGTCTGTGTACCAGAACCTTTGTTTAGCCAAGTGTCTCACAGGCTACAAATAACACGGAAAGGTCATAGTGTCTCTGGTATATCTCCAGGAGAGTGTTATTCTTAGTGGTTTTTAGTATCCGGTCATCTCATATTAGGCATGAACTTTTGAAGTTGCACAACAACACAAAACCTTAAACACTGGCCCCCATAAAATAGAACTGTAAATGTTTTGTTTCTCTTGTAGGACAGTCAATCTTGCATACAAATGGAGGAAAGGACTGTCATCAGATAACTGGAGCTTCAGCCTCCAAGCTGCTGAAGACTCGTAAGAAACCCAAGCCATCACATGACATGTGAATTTGCTGAATGAAGATTTGAGTAACGACGTCATTACGAGGGATTGACCAGCAACCTAATTTCTGGCATAAACATTTCTGTTTTAGCCCTCCCCCATTCTGTCCCCTTCTGCTCGTCTGCCTCGCGCACCTTCATCTCCTGGCTCTGCTGCCCAGCCCAGGCAGAGTGGACACCTCCCTTTCCCCAGGCCTCGTGCCCTTCCATCGGCGGCCCGCTCCAGCGGTGTGTTGGTGTACGATGGCGCGGTGGGACGCTAAGGGCTGCCGCGGGGGACTGTGATGTCAGAGCCCAACAGCCCGGGCGAGAGCCGTCGTGGCGCTCCCAGATTCTTCGTGGGCTGCGAGGACGATGAGAGCGAGGTCCTGGAGGACAGCATGAGGACAGACATGGAGCTGTATGAGGACGACGAAGACACAGACTCGGTGGGAGACTTTTGTCAAACCGCTTTTTCTCCATGTAAACTTGAATTAGTCTGTATTATATATTAGTATTACGACATATCTTTGCAGATGAGTCAGTAAAACATGATCTTTAGTTGCAGCCATGGCAGTGTTTTTCACATTTGGTATAAAATATATTTACATCATTGACAGTTATTGATGATGCCCCCTCTGGATGCATGTAATACATAACTTGTATCTAATCTACACAACAACAACCTAAATCAGTGCTTCAGCTTCAGACGCTGCTATTTTATTCCTGCTACCCACAGACGGATCATTAAACTGTCCCTCTCCTCCCCTCAGCCCCCGGAGCAACAGATCGTAGTGGGGATCTGCTGTATGATGAAGAAGTCAAAGTCCAAGCCAATGACCCAGATCCTGGAGAGGCTATGCAGGTTTGAGTACATAACTGTGGTCATCTTCCCAGAGGATGTCATCCTTAATGAGCCCGTGGATAAATGGCCTCTGTGTGACTGCCTCATCTCTTTCCACTCAAAGGGTACCTAGCACACAAACACATACTGACAGTTATTTTAGCAACTTTTTATGTATGAAGCAGTTTTCTTACCCTTTGTGTTTTTATTTTATTTTAAAAACTGCCGCATTTCAAACTACAAAATGCACAGATGTATGTAAAAGTGTAGTGTGATTTTATGTACTTCATATCAGCTCCCTAACATTTACATGTGAAATGAGTTCCATTTCTACTTCTAAATTTTAATTCTTAATTGTGTTATTTTCTATAACTTTCGTTTGTTGAAGTATTTTAATGTGTATAACCAGGCTTCCCTCTGGACAAAGCAGTGAGCTACGCAAAACTTAGTAACTCCTTGCTTATCAATGACTTGGACATGCAGTACTACATACAGGACAGGTGAATTAGACAGACCTTATATTTATAATCTAAAATTATACATGCAATAAAAAAATACATATGTATAACAATCTTGGTTTATACATTTATGTCACACTTTTTTTATGACAGGAGGGAGGTGTATCGCATCCTGCAGGAGGAAGGGATTGATCTGCCACGCTATGCCGTGCTGAACCGTGACCCAGATAAACCTGATGGTCAGTCAGTGCTATTGATGATAAATAAGTCACTTGTTATTATGCATCTACTATAATTTCTGTACAGAGGTGAAAGGACAATGCAGTGCTTAACAGCCACTCTACTTTCTGATCTAATTCTTAAAGTTTTTTACCTCCCCAAAACTTTAGTGGGTCCCTGCAGCGTGATGGGTCTGGCATTTTAAGGTTGTTTTTACACAGTGACGTATAGCGAGTCCCTGGTAAATGCACCATCAGGTGTTTTATTAAATCTTCACCTTACTTAACAGTAGTGACTGTTTTAGGTAGTGTTTTTAAAAGGGCCAGTGGACTGGAGGGTGCAGTGCGGCGTCACAGTGCTCAATATAGAATACTGCCTGTTCAGACGTCACTAGTATATATTATTGGCAGAAATTGAAATGGTCTTCCTGGCAAACGTGTGTGTGTGTGTGTCTGTCAGAGTGTAACCTGGTGGAAGGAGAGGACCATGTTGAGGTGAATGGAGAGATATTCCAGAAACCTTTTGTTGAGAAGCCTGTGTGTGCTGAGGACCACAATGTCTACATCTACTATCCCACCTCTGCTGGTGGTGGCAGCCAGCGCCTCTTCAGAAAGGTTTTTGTTCTCTTATATAAATTCTGACATTAACACTAACACAAGTGTTTTAAAGTTTGAAATTAAATTTATAGTAAACTTAAAACCTTTCTCTGTCACAGTGTTTTTGTGTCTCTGAAGTAACAGCACTTGTACTATATTTGGAAAATCTGACAGGCCCATAGCTGCTCATGACATTTAAGTGTACGCGTTCCTTTTATCTGTTTAGTAAAAATGCTCTTATGTTGAGCAGAGCACAACAGGTTGAGCCTGTTTAATTCTGTGTGCATCATTTTTTTATGGGTTTGTTGGCTCCGGGCAAGAGAAACAGTCGTATAGGTCACCCTGTTGTCAAACCCAGATCTGCAACCTTTAAATCACATTGTGACAGTGTTCTTGGAATGATAATAGGTTTTAATTACTTGTGCAGATCGGGAGTAGGAGCAGCGTTTATTCACCAGAAAGCAGTGTGCGGAAGACGGGTTCATATATCTACGAAGAGTTCATGCCAACAGACGGCACAGATGTGAAGGTACAGATACTGATACTGATTATTAGTCAGTAGATACTGATTATGAGGGCAGCAATATGCTCAGTGAAGTGTTCTGAATTTGATGCTGCTCTGACTTGCACCTCTGACTGGCCTTTGAGTCTGGAGGCTTTCAAATGTTATTTAGATCCATTCAAAAAACTAAACCCTCAGAAAAATATTATTTCGAAAGTGGCTTTAAATAATTAAAGCTGGTGGCCATAACCTAAACCCAGGGTTGTAATTTTACCAGGGAGAGTCCTGTTTATATTGTAAGTAGCATTGATGTTTTGGTTTTAAGATGCATGCAACAGCCACCCCCACTAGATATAGTCATATTTTACTGACTGTCCCAGAGTCATTATTTTAGTTAGTGCGGATTAACTTTTGGTTGTTGTGGATGTGTTTTCTCATGTGACCTCAGGTGTACACTGTGGGACCGGACTATGCTCATGCAGAGGCCCGAAAGTCCCCAGCACTTGATGGGAAGGTGGAGAGAGACAGTGAGGGTAAGGAGGTCCGGTACCCTGTCATGCTGTCAGCCATGGAGAAACTGGTGGCCCGAAAAGTTTGCCTTGCTTTCAAGGTTAGAAAAGACAGGTGGTCTGGTTTTTCCATTGTGGAGGGATACTCTTGTGTCGCTACGTCACTGAAGGGAGTCTGCCTTCCTCTCCTTGCAGCAAACTGTTTGTGGCTTTGACCTTCTCAGAGCCAATGGTCATTCTTACGTGTGTGATGTCAACGGCTTCAGTTTCGTGAAGAACTCAATGAAGTACTATGACGACTGTGCCAAAATCCTCGGGTATCATCTTAGTCATTCTTTGTTCTCTGCTCGCTTTCCCTTGGGTGTGCCTAATTGTTTTTATAATTGATGGATTGACACGTCACTTTTCTGCTTTCAAGGAACATTGTGATGCGTGAGCTGGCACCTCAGTTCCAGATTCCTTGGTCCATCCCTACTGAGGCAGAGGACATCCCCATTGTTCCCACCACTTCAGGGACCATGTGAGTCATGACAGGGTGTCAGGTTTCCTTTGAAACCTTTGAAAGCTTAATTATTGCGAGGATACCTTCTATACTCATTTGCACACATCAGGAGATGTAATTATAAATAAATGATAAATAAAATTCAGTCACTTCTAAAAATTGTAGATAAGTTATTGAGAAGGGGACTACAGAGGAGACTGTAAATCTAAATTGTTTTACTGATATGATACCGTTTAAACATTTGTAATGTTAGCTTGTACCTATGAATGTTTCTTTTTGTTTTATTCTTCAGGATGGAACTGCGATGTGTCATTGCCATCATCCGGCATGGTGACAGAACACCTAAACAGAAGATGAAAATGGAAGTTCGCAACCCTATGTATGTTGTTATGATGTATGATGTTTCTGCCATCCTTTTTCTTGCTGTAACAGATAAAAGACATAATGACATTTTTCAGGTTCTTTGATCTGTTTGAAAAATATGGAGGATACAAAACAGGGAAACTAAAGCTGAAGAAGCCAAAACAACTGCAGGTAATAAGTCAAACAAAGAAATGGTTGGGTTCATTTTAACTTGTTATGAGTAACAAGTTAAAATGACTAACGCATGCCTCCAAGAACATCTGCAAAGTCTCTGACAGCTTGTTATTGTGAACCCTAACAGGAGGTGCTGGACATCACACGTCAGTTGCTTGCAGAACTAGGACAGCACACAGACTGCGAGATAGAGGAGAAGAAGTCCAAACTAGAGCAGCTGAAGACTGTTCTGGAAATGTACGTGACCGCTAAACTGGGTTATTTGATTAACAGTTAGTCCACCAACATTATATCCAGCTCTCTAATATCTGAGTCATCTTATCGAGTTGTTTTAACCATGATAACGAAAGGTGAATCACAGATCTAAGTAGGTCATGTTTATTCATAAATAGTTTTTGCTTTTAATGATTCACGCTTGGTTTTAATTTGACATCTATTGAATAGGTATGGCCACTTCTCTGGGATCAACAGAAAAGTGCAACTAACTTACCTGCCCCATGGGCAACCCAAAACCTCCAGTGAGGAGGAAGGTAAGAAGATATAACCTTAGACCTTCCCTACTCTAAAACAGTTTCCAAGCTCAAGATGGCCAAAAATGAGTATCAGCTGCCTTCTTTTGTACCTGGTTTTCAGACACACGTAAAGAAGGTCCGTCTTTGCTGCTAGTGTTGAAATGGGGGGGAGAGCTGACTCCTGCAGGCAGAGTCCAAGCGGAGGAGCTGGGAAGGGCCTTTCGTTGTATGTACCCTGGAGGACAAGGTGGGTCGTGATGTATTTAATCACTTTGGCAATCCACTGCCAATTCTCATTATAGGATCATATTCTGTTGCTTTGTTTTTAAGAGGTTTTAGTGAAAACCTAAAATTACTTTGTATTTCTAATTCTGTCTGTGTCTCTTTCTCTTCCTTCTTCCTGGTGTTGTAATTTTTCACAATGTCAGCTAATGTCGCTGTTTACGTGGATAAACCAGATGATCCAGTTTAACTCGGATGTTTACTTGCTAAAGGCTGTGGGTGCACATAACATAGATCAAAGAAGTGACTCTGATGACAGCGCAGCATTGATGAAATTAAAACCTGGCTGCAAAGAAAAGGGGTTTATGAAGATATGTGGGTTTGAAGGTCCATAGGTACATTCATTGTGTAACACATGAAGATTGTTCAGGTTCTTTACCAGAGAACATGAGACAAGAGGATAGAGATGTAAACAAAGAAATTTCAGACATGAAAGTTGACACTCTTCAAGATGGCAAAGCAAATAGTCACAGGATATTTCAGATGATCACAGAGAAGCAGATGATGGACACAGAGTTCAGCTAGCTCTGTTTCATATTGTGACGTAGATGTCTCACAAGAGTTTTATAAAAGCACCACAAAGGAAATTGGCCTTCAGGCTCTCTTTTATTTAGTTAGCTAATATGTGCTTATTACTCACAGCGAGGTCCTTTAGTGCACTTTAAATCAGGACAGTGAGTTTCTGTTGATGCAGTAATATAGTTGTCGGTTCTGTGCTCTTGTAGGAGACTATGCTGGATTTCCAGGCTGTGGGTTACTGCGGTTGCATAGCACCTACAGACATGACCTTAAGATTTATGCCTCTGATGAGGGCAGAGTGCAGATGACAGCGGCAGCCTTTGCAAAGGTACGTAGTGTCTGAACACTTGTCATCTGCTGTATGTTAACTTTGTCATCTGTTTGATTTCATTAGCTCCTCTTCAGGTTTGTCCGTGTTTTCTATGTGACAGGGCCTGCTGGCGCTGGAGGGTGAGCTGACACCCATCCTGGTGCAGATGGTGAAGAGTGCCAATATGAATGGCCTGCTGGACAACGACAGTGACTCGCTGAGTAGCTGCCAGCACAGAGTCAAGGCCAGACTCCACGAGATTCTGCAGAAGGACAGGGACTTCATTGATGAAGACTATGACAGGGTGATTAGCTGAATGTGTTTACAGTTGAACCTGTGGAAGGATAAAAACTGTTAATATCAGGATTTCAAGTTAAAAATGAGTCTCATGTAGTCTAACTTCAGCATTTTGGATCAGTGCAATAATATACAGACAGAAGCTGAGGTGAAAAACAGATTTATGTGGTCCTTCAGCTATTGCTTTAAAATGTCTTTAAAATGTGTGAGTGGTTGATTTTTATTTGTTTTACCTTGACTGATTTTGATCTGTCAAAGTGCTTTGACATTTTTCTTTTTTCTTTGTGTGACAGCTTGCGCCGACCTGTAGCACCTCTTTGGTGAGTTCAATGAAGATTGTCCAGAACCCGGTGGCCACATGTGACCAAGTCTATGCCCTCATTCAGAGCCTCACCTCCCAGATCCGCAAAAGAATGGAGGACCCCAAGTCAGCTGGTGAGAAACTACATCTTGACTCTAAGCTCACTGCAATTAAAATGTTACCAAACGAAAGTCATGTTCCCCTCTAGATGGGCTGAAATAACCTCATTATTTATTAAGTTTGAAATGTTATGATTTTGCCTTTTTTAAGTCTGCTGAACAGAAACTTTCCATCAGTCATATGTTGCATGTTGTGCTAGCATCACTATGTAAACCTCCTCCTTCCTCCTCCCTGTCTCAACTTTAGATCTGCAGCTATACCACAGTGAGTCATTGGAGCTGATGCTACAGCGCTGGTCCAAACTCGAGAAAGATTTCCGCATGAAGAACGGCCGCTACGACATCAGTAAAATACCTGACATTTACGACTGTGTGAAGTACGACGTTATCCACAACTCTACGTTGGGCCTGGAGGACACACTAGAGCTGTTCAGACTGTCTCGAGCTTTGGCCGACATCGTCATTCCTCAGGTGAGAGAAAGACAATATTTACAGTTAAGTTTTCATACATTTGAATTACATACAGTTTTTGCTATTTACCGTCATTCACTGTCTCATGATAAAAGGTGTTCCTTCAGTGAAAATTAGATTTTTGCCCCAGTTTCACCCTCTAATTAAGATTCCTTTGAATATTTTTCTGGAACAAGGAACAGTGTCAGAGGTATGAACCAGTGCTGCTGTTATTAATCATTTCAGAATATTTTCTGTTTTTAGGAATATGGCATAAATAAAGCGGAGAAATTGGACATTGCCTATGCCTACTGCCTCCCACTAGTGAGAAAGATTCAGCTTGATCTACAAAGGACCCATGAAGATGAGTCTGTCAACAAACTACACCCACTGTAAGACTGTGATTGAGTCCCACTACTACTTTTACTTTTATTATGATAACTGATCAGTGTATCATACCATATATAGTACCTTTTATATACATTATAATATAATTACCTTATGGGAAACCACGCCTTTAACATGTGCTGCACAGATTGTGAAATCTTGGGAGAAAATTGTGATTATGTGAAATTGACTTGAGTGGCACATTCGCAGGTACTCTCGTGGAGTCATGTCTCCTGGGCGCCATGTCAGGACACGCTTATACTTCACCAGTGAGAGTCACGTCCACTCCCTGCTCAGCATTTTCCGCTATGGAGGCCTGCTTGATGTGAGCAATTGAACATCAAACTGAGAACATCAAGTGTTTCATAGATGGTGGTAAAAGATAAATCTGAGGGAATTTTTCTCTGTGTGTGTGTGAGACAGGAGGAGAAGGACCAGCAGTGGAAACGTGCAATGGATTACCTCAGTGCTGTCTCTGAACTCAACTACATGACTCAAATTGTCATCATGCTGTATGAGGACAACAATAAGGTAATGTGTTCTGTCTGTGTTTTAGCCACATAGCTTGCATCACGTTACTTTACATGTGGTATCTGTCTATATCATCATGAGGTGAACACAGTTGTTAAACATGTTCTTAAAGTAATGAGTAATAATATAACTTTGTTCTTGCTCAACTAGTTCTAGCTGTGGATATCATTTATTTGACAGGCCTGCTAAACGTGTGTGTCTGTTATTAGTATTGAATAGGGGTGTAACAAAATAGTAATATCACAAAAGGATACAGGCACCAAGATACGAAATACTAACGAAATGAAACACACCACCACACATATGTTATACACCACCGATTTATGTGATGCGGGAGCGTTCACTATTTCCTCGTCTTCCTCCATTTTCTTGCTGGAAAAAAGATGCTGCTACAGTAGGTGAGATGGTCAGAAATCATCCGGCCCAGTGCACGGCGCCTCTTCACATTCTTTAACCTTTTTATTTTTTTAAAAGATTTTTATTTCGTGCATTTTCGAATTTTATTTCGTAATTTTTTTATTTTGCGAAATATCGTTACACCCCGAGTACTGAACCCCATTACTTTTGTGATAACAGTGTTAAAACAATTTAAAACAGCACATATATCAAATGTTCTGGTTACTGACACGTTTGTAGTCTCCTACTGTTTCAGGGGAATATGTTGAATAGTTTCTTGCTTTAAAGAGATTCGGCACATTTTATATTTCTTAAAGTGAAAATACTGAAAAAATTGTGACTTTCAGCAGCATATTTTTAAATGATTTCTCAAACGGCTGTTTTGTTCCTCCTGAAGGACCTGACCTCTGAGGAACGCTTCCATGTAGAGCTTCACTTCAGCCCAGGGGTCAAAGGTGTTGAAGAGGAAGAAAACGCACCCACTGGCTTTGGCTTTAGGCCCGCCTCTGCAGAAGTAGCACGACAGGTATAATCCCACAAGTATAATCATTTTTAACCACTTTATTATTCTGCAGAGAGCAACATGTTTTTTCCCCCTCTCTTTATTCAGAATGGGCAGAAACAACCCGACCCTGGCAGCCTGGAGGACCTGTCACGAGACGAAACGGACCGTGCTGTGCCACTGTCTGAGCCAATTACTATTCAGAGGAGGTCCCCTCTAATACGCAATCATAAGACTGGGTCAATGGAGGTGAGAATAAAAATACTTACTGGAGGAAAACAAAGGAGTCACTCCACCAGAATCTTGCCCCTGAAATGAGTTTTAATGATTCTTTTATTATGGGCCTTTACAGGTGTTATTATGTAACTATCATACATCAAAGTACCTGTCTGCTTAATCACAATCCTCCACAGAGACCATGTAATCTTTTGGCTGCTCATGTAATGAGTATAGTTTATAGAGCTGGGTTTGGCCTCACTTGTTTTGTGTGTATGTGTGTGTATCTGTGTCTTCCACCAGGTCCTGTCGGAGACATCATCCTCCAAAGTAGGCAGTTACCGGCTCTTCTCGTTCTGCTCACGTCAGTCCCCTGAGATGAAACAAAGTGGATTAGGTAGGTATTTTGACAGTGACAGTGGGAGAGATGGGTGCAGGTTTCATTAGATGACGTTGACTTGGGAGAACAGTATCTAAAAGTGGATGGATATCGCACACAAATGCCATTTGTGTTGTCTTCAAAACCCATCTTCTATTTGAGTATACATTATGCCTCTCAACATGTTTCTTTTATCTCCAGTAAAGCACCAACATATGAATACTGAGGCGTTACTTTCGCTCAATTAAAGTGGTAGTCTTTACACAGGTAAACACATATGAACATGTGCATTGAAGTCTCTTTCAGGTGCAGTAAACCTCAGTTCTCTTCTCATTCAGCAATAAGCCTTATACAGTGACTGACTGCAGCTCTTTAACCCGTATGTGGTAACCGTTAAAAGAAAAAGCTGCACACCGTTGTCAGCTCTGTGTGCTGTCCAGGGGATAGCGTGTTGATTTAATTATTACTTACAGTGAGGAACTATCTGCTGTCTCAAACATCACAGATAAACCTCAGGCATTGCTATGAGTTCCTCCGATCCAAAGTCAGACGTTACTGTGAAGTTGCTGTTTTTCCTTTCAGCAGTCGGACTTGAAGAAAGTCATCAGAGCAAAGTCACCAGGACTGGTCGTACTCTTTTTTTCTTCTTGCACATGATTATTTTGTTTCTCTTCTGTGTTGAAAGTTGAAAAGAAGGGAAAGTGGCTACTAAAGCCATTAAAAGTCACTAATAGGCGAGACAAAGTGAGGCGGTCACAGAGTGTATTATTCCTTTTAGCCCCACACGCTGACAAAGTGGTGGAAGTTGAAACTTCCTTTCGGCCTCTGGTGAGGAGTGATGATAGAGACAGAGGGACGTGTTGGTGTGAGATGCATGGTCTCCTCAAGGTCCTTGTTTCTTTCTACCTTCTCATTCTTTTTTATCTCTTCTCTGTCTCTCTTAGTTTCTGTGTAGTCAATTGTTTTGAGTAACAGCATGTTATGTAGTGCTGACTAACCCCCCCGCCCCCCTCGCAGGCTCTCAGTGTGCCGGGCTCTTCAGCACCACTGTCCTAGGTGGGTCCTCTAGCGCCCCTAACCTGCAGGATTACGCACGTGCACACCGCAAAAAATTCTCCACCAGCAGTCTGTCCTACAAAGACGGTACGTGTTTGAGACCCCTCCTTCACAACCCTGCACCGGGAAACAGCAGATCAGTGTCTTACACATTCCCAAATTACAAAGATTATCTCTCAGATGGACACCATGACCAATGTCCTGTGAGGAAACAGAGCACCAAGAAGTTAAGTCAAAATGTGCTCTGTACATGTGTTTAGTATAGAACAGTAATTACAGCAATTAGTCCGTGTCCAGAATATAAGCAGTGGAGATATTCACTGTCATATTTGCCCATTTAGGTAGATAAATAAATAATTGTAGACATAAAAATACATACAAGCCACCAAAACCACTGGATTTCCCAACTATCTTTTTTCTCCTCCACACCACTTTATATAGTACATCTGGTGTTTTTCCTCTAGTGCTGTCTTATTCACAGTCTTAACACCCATTGATACACTATGTACACATTTAGCATTTGTTATGTGGAAGTCACCATCAGGTTTTTTTTTAGATTGTTTCAGGTATGTTGGTGAATGGGAAAATATATATATATGTGTGTGTGTGTGTGTGTGTAAGAACTGTATTTCTATAAGAAATAGTTCTATAAGAACTGCCTGTATGAAGCAGCGAATCATCAGTATGTCATGATATGCCCATATTTTTTTTCCCTTGCATGCTTCATGGCTGCACTGACTTCTTACTACAGTCTGTCCAGTTTTAAACCCAAAGAAACGTCATTCTTTGAATTTTTTCTTTGAGTAATTTAGCCTTTTGTGTACACAGCCATAGCTTTCATACTCATCATTCATATTCACATCAGCAAATACTATTCAGAAACACTTTTCCATATTTTATGTGGAAAGAAATTCTAAATGGTCAAATTTATGGCTCAATGATGCATCAAAAACATGGTCACTGTTCTTGGCCTTTATTGTGTAGCCCGCTGTGTCTGTTGTCATTTCGTCCTGTAGGTGTCAGTGTGGTATCGCACAGACTCTGTCTCCTCTTCGCCTTCATCCTCGTGGTCATGTCACATGTTGCCTCGCTGTTGGTCTGTGTCATCCATCTTGTTATACCTCATTTTGAAGAATGAGGGGAAGCATTGTGTTGTTCTCAGTGCAGCCAGTATACCCACAATGCTGTGCATCAGTGCATGCTCCTCTCACAGAGGTGTTTGGTTTTTAAGTTGTTTTAATTTTCCATCCAGATGCTTCTTATCCTCAGTCAGGTTCACATGTTGGTATTTTTCATTGTTGTCTTTGTGTCTGAAAACGCGACAGCAGTCAGAACACATTCAGCTCTTCAGCAGACTTGTTGTTTAGCTTGTCACAGTTACACTTCAATGTGAGGAAGAAGAGGAAAGCAGGAATTGGACCTGAATATTTGACTTTTTTGTGAGTGTGTATACTAGTCATATCTTTAGTTCAAACCATTTCATCTCACTTCCTGATCCAAAGATGTTCCATCTAAGTGCTGGCCCACATTCGCCTTCACACATCTTCACACATGAGACCATGTTTCCGTTTTATCACTAAATTCAGTTGAATTTCCTTCATAACCTGGACCAGAAAGTTCTCATTCCTGAACCACTTGTTTCCAGAGGAGCTGTTTGATTGTCATACAACTGGGTTCACATTAGAAGGAAACAGAAATGAAAAAAAAAACATGACATACAAGTTGCTGTGGCTCATAGTAACACTAGTGATTTTTTTTTTTATTTCCTCAGAGTTGTTGTGTATGCCGGCAGTAAAACGATTTTCTGTGTCGTTTGCAAAGCATCCGACTAATGGTACGTCTGCTTCTTTCAAGTATTTTTCCACTTCACCTTCCTTTGTCTTGCATGTCTTCAAAATTTTTTTGACCTTGGGTTTTTTCCACTTGGTCCTCAGCATACCAGGCCTCCATTATTTTATTTATTTTTCTAATGGTTTGACATTTTTTGTTCACCCATAAACTTTGGACTCTTTCATAACACTACCCGACATACTGTTTCTAACCAGGGTTCCCACTGTTCATTCATTCAGTGAATTCAAGAAAATTGGAGATAGTCAGTATATTTTCCAAAATGAAGGCGAGTGCCATCCTCACACTTTCCTTTGCTATTGTGCAGCCTTTGTGACATAACAGTACTTTTAGCGCCTTTTTTCAATGTCTAATTGAGTCAATTTTTAATTAGCATCTCAGCACTGTCTTACTTACCACCATGTTTTTGCAGCAGGTGACATGATGACAGAGTTTCACATGTACTTATTGGCAATTTCTGCAATAACCTGGTTCCTGAACTGTCATGTAAAATATAATGCAACGTCTCTGTAGTCAGGGAAGGTTGGAAACACCCAGTTCCTCCAAGGGGAGAGTCAATATTTACTGTCAAATTAACTAACATTGATAATATTGTGAAACAATCAACGTGACGCGTTAATGCTACCATCATGGTCTGCTTTGCAAATAACAAGTAGGTTGTGCTAAGATGAGAGGACAACTCAACAGCAGCCATGTAGTAATGATGGGTTCAAGAACCATCTCGTGTGCAGAGATATGGGGGTCTGGTTTTACACTGTAAGTTGTAGCTACGCAGACATTTGGTTGTGGAGATGCATCTGACTCTCTCTTATTGGTTCATGACAGCAATCCAATTCATCATTACCCTTTTTTTTTAGCTTTAGAAGCTTCATGTGATCCACTGTGTTCGTCAACTGCATCACAACGATGATATAGCTGATACTGAGGCATGTGTGGGAACCCTGTTTAACATCCTGCATACAGTTTGTACACTGCTCACCATTACCCAACACCTCAGTACAGGGGGTCCTCGAGTTACGCCGGAGAGCCGTTCCTGAGAATGGGTCGTAACCGAATTTCGACGCAAGTCGGACCATACATTCATTGTGCCATTGTGCATACATTGTGCCACCAGATGTCGCTATAACACCACGCTAAAATAAGAGTTTATTATGGTGAATTGCCTTTTGTCACCGTAGGGGTTGAGATCACGAGTGTAATGAGCATTTCCTTTAGAGTTCTGATATCAACCGTGTAGACCCTGTGTTGTGAATAAACCTACGGTATCACCACGATCCCGAACGCATCTGTGTCCGTGTGCATCCCCCCCCGACACACATACATAAGTAAACACAGCTGTGGAGGTGCTGGAGAGCCGGCAGGCGCGCTGAGAGACAGAGAGAGCGCTCACCAACTAGTTCCCGTGTGAAGTCTGTACGTATTTACGGGGGAAACTGCTTAAGCTGAAACAAGGAAGTTCACGGGAGATGTGTCGTAACCACGAAAACAACGTAATTCGCGACCGTCGTAACTCGAGGACCCCCTGTACTTTCTTCAAGTGAATAGGTATGTTGGTTTTTGTGTGTGCGTGCACACACGTGCATGTGTGCTCAGTGATGACATAAAACACACACCTTTTGCCTTCATTGTGGAGGATGTGATCAGAGCTCATGAACGGCACATGGATGTTTAACCCTTCTCCTGTTCCCGCTGACCTGCGCATCATGACTGTCTCTCATTAAACTCTCGTCCCACTGTATAACCTGATGACTGACAGCTGAACCAGGATCAGCTCTCACTGATGAACTGGGGAAGGGTTAAAGCGTCGTTCATCCCATCTGTTCTCATGCGTCTGCTATGACTGAAACATTGGTCAGTTTTGTTTTAACTCATTCGCCCACTCATGGTTTTCAGTGTTTCCAGTGTACAAATGTCGTCGTTCAGTGTATTCAAGTTCTGAAAGGGTCAAATATTCTGTTATTAATAAATTATAATAGCTTTTGATGTGGCGACCGTGACAGTGATACTGTCGACTGTGCTATTTTTATTGTTGTTGTGAACCACTTAGCTCTATGATCAGTCCCCCTCCCCCTCAGTCTTAAAACAGATGAAAAGGAAAAGGAGTGGTCAGTCAGGATTCTATTCTTTTTTTTTTTTATCTCTGCTGTTGGATTGAAAAGCAAAGGTGGCAGAGTTCTGTTGTGGTCGTGGTTTCACCCGCGGAAACGGTTTTAGTGTTTTCAGTTTTCTGTGTGAGTTAGAGCTGTGTGTGTGTGTGTGTGTGTGTGTGTGTGTGTGTGTGTGTGTGTGTGTGTGTGTGTGTGTGTGTGTGTGTGTGTGTCAGCCAGATCACACTCAATGAAAATTAACCCCTCCCCCTCCAAAAAAAATAAAGACTTTCCATTTATCATTTATCACAGAAACACAAGATGACACATTCACCGTCCTGGCTCCACTCCTCTGGTGCACAGCGACAGGTACAACGGCATCACTGACGCAGTTCTGTGTTGGCACCAGCTGCAGCTTCATATTAACACACACTAGATTTATCACCATTCTCTTTATGTATCTTCCTCCTGCAGTGTTTGTTTGTACAGCTGGTTTTTAATTATGGGCCACACTGCTTCAGACGTCGCCCACATCGCTCTTGCTCCTTTGTAGGTTTTCATTTATAAACGGCATTGAGGTTGTTTTTGACTCGTCAGTGAATTGAGACGCTGCAGAGGAGCAACATGACGTTTGATATTTCCAGTGTCTTGTTCTAAGCTTCGCTAAAGAGCTCGATCATTTAAAGACGCCGCTGCTTTTTGTGATCTTTTGGCTGTTTGGCAGCCGCCATCAGCTGTTGGCTGCCCCCTCTTCTTTACAGCAGTAAACAACCTTAGTACACACACACACACACACACACACACACACACACACACTCCTCCCTCCTGTGTCGTCTTTGCTGTGTCCCTCCCTTTTGCTCCAAACTCTTACTTCCCTTCACGTCTGTATCGTACTGTGCTCCTTCTCTCCTTCCCTTCTCCTGCTCGCTTATTTCCTCTCCTTTCATGTCTGTTGTACTGCTTCTCCTCCTCCTCCTCCACTGCTCTGTCCTTCCTCCCTCTCCCTGTTCTTCCTCAGAGCCTTTTGAGGAGCACCATGTGGCCCAGGTGTTGAGGCCTGTCTCCAACGACCTCAGCCTTGGCCACCACCTCTCTCTGGACGGAGCGCTGGCCCACCACCTCCACCAGTGCTCCTACCACCTCCGCCTCTTCAGAAACTGGCTCATCTCCGGCCAGGACCCCCTAGAGTACTTCTACGGTCAGCCCCTGGCCATGCCCTCCATCCCCCCCAGCCTCACACCCTCACGTCCAGCCACTGCTCACGGTTTATTTGAGACTGTGCTTGTTCTGTGGTTGACTCTCATGCTTTGCCTCTTGGTGTGTCTGCATGCTGCCTGTGTCTGTGGTTATGCAGATTGCAAGCTGGAGTGGTGTGAGCTGTTTGGGGTTTTTAGGGCCATTTACTGAGCTGCCATCATGGTGACCCCCTACCCCCTACCCCCTACCCCCCCCGCAGTGGTGTCAGCTGCTGAAATGAGATGATCTAAACCCTCAGTTTCATTTTGTCAGGATCAGAGATTAATCTTCAACATTGTCCAAGAAGGTTGAAGCCACATTTACATAGTATATGCATCACAGGAGAAACGTAAACATACACGGTATCTTATGTGGACGTTGCCCTACACTTTTTTTTTGTATATGTACATTTACTGTCATAGTTGTTGTGGGTTCCAGGTTGGGACATGAATATTTACATGTTTAACCCAGATACACAAACACGTTCCCGCTTCACCATCTTTGCTTCAAGATGTGTCAGTATTCTTTTTTTTTTAGTACCTCCATCTTTAAGCAGACAACAACATATCATCACTGACCTGCTCCTCTGTGTTACATAAAGACACTGGTATTAACCCACCTCACATTCAGCTGCATCAGGAATCAGTCGCTCTCCTCCCTGGCGTTAACCAGCATGTGATACCTGCCTGTTTGCTGTACATGTGGCGTACTCACACCTCAGCAGATGAAAACACTGTCAACAAACAGCCTCTGTGGACGTTTTAAACACGTGAGATGAGCTGTGCTCTGACGCTTTGTGACTGTGAAATGCGGCTCTGGTGAAATGCGGCTTGGTTGTGAACTAACAGTGAATGAAGTGATGACGTGTCGGGCCCGAGCTGCCATCTGGACAGCTCGGACCGCTGTGTGCTGGCTCTGAGCGGAGAGGCGGGCGTGATGTTTTTGAGACTGGCTTGCTTCTGCACTGGGCCAGAAGTTTAGGACGTGATGACTTGTTTTCCCCGTTGGACATGGCGTCATGTTGTCTTGGCGTTCAGCATGGTCTCTGCTACTTGCCTGTGTGGAAAATGTCGAGGCTGGCAGGAGTTTGTTCCCGTTGAAAATCAGGAGCAGAGTGTAGAGGTGTAGTTTGTAGATAGCAGTGGTGCGGTGGTGTCAGGTCTCAGCTGAAGTGGTTCTGCCTGCTCCTGTTCTTGTCCCCTGCTCTAACCGAGCGCTGATGTGCCTGCGGGCGTCATGTCTCTCCTTTTGCCGCAGGATTTGAAGGCTGCTCCATGGTTCCCTCCATCTACCCTCTGGAAACGCTGCACAACTCGCTGTCGCTGAAACAGGTCAACGAGTTCCTCACCAGCGTGTGCGAGAGCGCTGGGGACCCACACACCAGGACCACCAGAGGTTAGGAACAGAAACCCCAAGCACATGTTATTAACAGATAGAAACGGAGAACATCACTGACCTGCAGTGCTGTTTTTTCCCCCTGCAGCTCTGTCAGCCATGTTTGACGTGCACAACCATCCGTCAGTGGACTCGTACATCCCTCAGAGAGTCCTGGCTTCTTCCATCTCCCTCCGATCTCGTTCTGACAGACCTCCGTGGTGTGAGTGTCACAGCAGCAGGCGACTGTGGATTATTTATGGATATGGTTCACCTATTCAAGTTTGTTTTAAAATGAGCTTTTTAGTCTGTGTTACTGTAGATGTCAAACCACATGAACCAACACACAACAACAGTTTAGTCTTTTCTTGCAGATGTCTTTTTCTTTGTGCGTTTTTTTTGTTTCCAGCAGTAGACATTTACATAAATAACAGTTGTATATGTCACATTCTTATTCCCTCTCATACTTGCTGTGTGTTTATTTTTTTATTTTTCTTGTCCGTGCAGACAGCAGCGGTCCTTCTAGCACAGTGTCGAGCGCTGGGCCGTCTTCTCCCACCACAGCTGACACTTCCCCGCGTTTCAGTTTCGGTGATAAGATCTCGCTCACCCCTCAGAGCAGTGAGGAAACGCACGCCTCTCAAAGTGTTTCCGGTCAGCCAGCACCTGCTGCCGGGTCACAGGTCCTCAGCCCGACTTGCCCTGCAGTTTCAAACCCAGCTGATGTCCCTCTGACTGCAAACATCTCACAAGATGAGGACGATGTGACTGGACACTGGGCGGATGATCCTGAACGCATACAGGAAAGGGCAGAGGTGGCCTCTGTTGCAGTGGATCCTCCGATGTCAGATCCTGGCCTGAGGCCGGTTTGCTCCGCGTTAGCTGAGCTGGCTCTGGGTCGGATGGAGGGCTACTGCCTCCCGGGCTCGCTGCCGGTGCTGCTGGAGCTCCGAGAGAGCAGCAGCGAGGCGGGTTCCAGCTCCCAGACGCCTCAGTCTCCTGAGGGACCCGATGAGTTCTTTGACACCCAGGAGTCTGTGGAGCTGTGGATGGACAGTCCACAAAGCCTCCACCCCCCTGAGACGCCTGTGGAGGTTGGGGCCACTCACCCAGCGGAGCCATAGACTGAGAGAAACTACACGTCATTACCTTCATGTCACACAGGCGGCTCTCTCCTCCGGCTGATGGCTGTACGTTTAATGATGGCCATCTGGTTCTCACATTTGTCACAGACTCGTATGATGAAACTGTTCTACTGGAGGTCACAACCTTTCATACAGAAACCATACACAGCATGTGCTGTTAGATGTCTCTTGAAAAAGCTGAGCGTCCTCTGGACAGTCCTCTGGCCCAGTCCATCTGTCTCTGAAGATACAGGAAGCCACTTGTTGTAAGGTGAAGCTTTATCGTTAAGTGTAAATGTAACCGCTCTCTGTCACTGTTGCCTACATTTGTTGCACAAACTCTTTCCCTGAAGCTAATTTATTCAGAACTTGGCCTCTAGGGGGAGGAAAACCAGACCTAGACTGCTGATCTGTTGCATGAGTAGATTAGTCCCAAAGTGATTCTGCACAAACTCCTCTGAAAATGTCTGATGTTTCACTACATCGTCATGTGACAGCGAGCTGGTCGGGGATTGATGATTTGGTCGGTGGAGTCGGTGATGATTCTGTTTGGGTTTTCACATTTGTTCAGTTAACTCACTGTGGTATTGAATATATTGATTAATGGAGCTGTATGTTTTGTTGAGTCGGCCTCTCTGCTGTCTGACCTGCAGCTCTCAGTACAGTTGTACAGCTGCAGTCGTGAAGTTCTCGACTTCGTGTTACAGTTTTCTAATCGTCTCTCACAATCAGGTGGCAGGTTTCCTGGCACTGAGGCAGCTGCACGTTCTTGTTGCTAGTAAAGCAAAAGCTCTTCTGTTTCCCAGGTTTGTTACAGGCTGCAGCGACGTATGGCTGCATCGCTGCTTTTACCAGAAACACAGGAAGTGACCTGCAGTTACAGAAACTGGCAGAACATACAATCAGAGGCTTGTCTGAGCATGACCTTTACGACCTGCGTTGGTGATTTTAAGAACTCCAACAAAGGGTGAATGTCAGTGGCCAAATCTTCATGACTGTCAGTCGAATGTGTAAGTTTAAAACGTAAATAACGTCAAGGTCAAACCATGTGTGCACTGCTTACGGCCAAAGTCCTGAAGCCTCATTAAAGATTTAATATAATCAGCAGGAAGAGAGAGAGAGAGAGATAGAATATTTATTTTGAAATTGCATCTTGAAAATAAATATCTGATATTTTTTAATAACCACATTTAATTGTACCAGAGCTATTGCACATTTTTTGTAAAAAATCACCTCGTGATGTGGGAAAAATCTAAAAGCTAAAATAATTTTATCACTGAACAAGCAGGAATTTTACATTCAATGTGCTTTTATTGTGGCAAGCGGATATGTAGCAGCTGTGTGTATGTGTATATGTGTGTGTGTTGGGGTTGCAGACGTGCTTGAGAAGCAATTTCAGGTAGACGAGTCACTGATGTGCAATTGTGTGCTTAAACAGTGGGATTTCATGTTACATTGCGATGTACTGTAGAGGTGCAAAACACAACTGTGAGATAGTGAACCTCTGAGCTGTTGTCCTGTCTGTGTACAGATTAAAAACATGACACCACACACAGGTGTGCGACGTCTTCTTCCACTGCATGATGCTGTATCAGGTCCTGGTTCTGATTCAGGATCAGTTAACCCCAGAAAACACACTGCCGGCCATGCAAATGAGACTACTGTCTCTGAAATCAGAAACGTGTGTGTGTGTGTGTGTATGTATATATCTGTGTGTGTGTGTGTATATTTTAATTATTTTTATTTATTGAATGAACAGTTCAAAGTGGCAGTAATCAAAAACAGATATTTCTAACTTTAAAGTACTTGAGTAAATGTATTATTATTTTCCTCATCTGTTGTTCATGCAGCACTCAACCCTGATCATGTGACTCTTGTGGTGATGTCATAGCATTCTCCTCCTGCTGCTTCACGCAGTTCAGTGTCAGAGCATTGAGTCGCTGCCTCTCGCGCCATTGAAGCGAGGAATTTGTTGAGTTCATGGATGAATCCTGTGAGTTCATTAGTGGCTTTTGCGTTTTATCGATCATCTAATAAAACTTAGCACAGACATTCACGTTAACCTCAGTGTGCATAAAATGATGTGGCAGACCATCATCTAGTGCCCTCATAGGTCAACATTTACAGTCCTGTCAGCTTTAGCATGTTATCACGACAGCTGCGAGTACAACACAACATCCCACATCTTCTGGATTAAAGCTACAACCAAGAACACGTGATGATGTAACATGAAACGATAAGAAGAGGGAGACCTTTTTCTGCAGTAGATGATTTTTTTATTGATCTTTACCACACTTGTTTCCCTTTTTAACAATAAATCTCTTTTCTATTTGTAACGTTGTAAGCATTTAAGGAGCGATAAAGAGTGTTGCACCTGAAACGAGATGAAAACTAGAACCATTCGGCAGAAAGGAGGAGGGGAAAAAGAAAAACGATCACGAGGCTTTCTCCACAGCACAGCACAGCCAGGTTACATGTGCCTCCTCAGTACCGGACAGCTCAGCGCCTTGGTTATACAACTTTTAAAATAGCATTTCTATATTACGTCTGTTTTTTTTCTTCAGCTATTACAATACAGGAGAGTTCAGAAGGTACACATGCACGTACAAGCAGGGCTCAGTGGGAAACGGCCAGCCTTAACAGACATTTCCTTTTTCTTTTGGAACAATATGAAAATGCAGAAGCCACAGAAGAGAGTGTATATTTATAGATAGATATATATGTGTGTGTGTATGTGTGTGTATAGCTTTGTCCAGAAATCGTGAGTAACAGGTTAATAAATCCTCTGCAGATAAAAATGTATTGACATGAGAGACTTGGGTCCCTGGTGTGTGGCAGTCTGGGTTGTGAACGCTCTGCTCATGTGTGAGTATTGTTGATGTTGTTGTTATAATTAGTTGCAGTATTTAACAGAAATGCACAGTGGGTTAACCCTGTTGTCATCAACCAATTAAACGGTTAATGGATCTTTCTTTATTGAACAGGAATTAGGAACCTTTACTGGACATCGGTCTCAGCGTGACCGACACTGTTTCTCTGTGACCCGCAGAGAGAGACGCCCTGGTGGTCAGCTTGTTACTGCAGGTGTGACCGAAGAGTCAGAAGTACCACATGATGCACAGTAACCAAGGCAACAGAGTGAGTTTGGCGTCCTCCACTGAGAACATAAAGGTAATCTGCATCTTCACATTCAGATGTGCAGGAGCGGCTGAGGTCTGCTCCCTGCAGCCCCCTGCTGGGCTTTTTGTTAGTATTTTTAAAGAGCCGCCGTACGTGCATCTGTTCTACATGCATCTTTATATACGTGAAGGAAAAACTAATATACAGAGGGGCATCTGCATTTTTATTGTGGATCATAAAATAGAAACCCTGGTGGGGCTTGTTGGTCCTGTCACTTTGATGACAATGGTTTTGTTCCTGGTTAAAATCTCTGAAATCACTTTAAAAAAAATATATAAAATCATCGATATCAAATCAAAACACATCTCCACGCGATATTAAGTTACTAAATTGTTATTTAAAAACACCCACTGATTCACCACTGAAAACAAACGCAACTGAGGTTTAACATGTGATGCAACAGGTGGACGTGACTGATTAAAAACGATTTTTGCAAACTCAAAGACAAAACTTTTGCCCAAATAAGAAACAAAATATATATATATATATATATATATATATATATATTTCAGTGCAAATACTGTAATTGCACATTTTGTGTTGCTAAATTTGAAAAGGGCAAAAAGGTCCTGCTCACACCGGTTTACTCTTTGTGCTTCTGCGAGTGGCAGCTCTGGGAATCTGACAAACTGAGCTGGTGCCAGTTTTCACTTTTTATGTACAACTTCTTCCTTTGTACAACTCGCAACAACAGACGAAACCAGCCGTGGACGCACACACACACGTTGTACCCTCGGTTTCTAAAGCAAAGACATTCCTTCTTTTCCTCTCCGGCACAGCGGGGACACAAAGGCACATGTGGGTGACAGTCTCACCTCTACCGCCAATCAAACCAGCCCACATCCTCGTCACCAGCCACAACACAATCTCCTCACAGCCACATGTTCCTGTTATTGTAGTGGAATACATTCTTCATCCTTTAACAACACAGCTCCCACATAAAGTTTCATCTCTGTTTTTGATCTAAGAGATAAAAACGGGTGGAGTCCAAAGAACAGGATGATTCTCCTCCATATGTTCACTGGACACACACTGGAAACAAAACACCAATGACTACAGGAAGAAACCTAGAGAGAAACATGTGCATCAAATTCACAGTGAGGAATAAAACATTTGTTACCGTCACAATTAATGTTACCTCTGAGAGAACTGTATTAATATCATATTTCACTACCATACAGAGTTTGAGAGTGGGTCTCACCTATACCAACACTAAATATACTCTACTGGAAGAGTTCCTATTTCACTTTGTCAACAGGAGGCGCAAAGCTCAACACTGGGAGTGTAACTGGTTTAGAAGCGACAAAAAGAGAATCTAGGGGAAAATAAGTACAACGATATTGATTACAGCTCATTAAAGTTTTAAATTGACGAGTCGTATTATGAAAGGTCTAAACGTCTGGGATTCGTCTCTGGATTCGATGTGCCCTAAATTGTGCTTTGATTTAGACCAATGAGAGGACGAGCAAAGCAAAGCAGCTGTTAAATTACTTCCTGCATTGTTTCCTTTGCGTGACTAAATAATAATAATAATAATAATAATAATAATCATGATGATGATGACACTTATCAGAAAACTACCTTTGTAATACAAATAGCCACAAGCTTAGAAATGAATAAAAATCTAGAAAAACGACTGTTATCCGGATCTGTTTCTGCTTTCAGCCAAAGCATCAGACAAACAGATTTGAACGTTGTAGAGAAAAGCAATTAAAACAGATCTGCACTGGGTGGACAGGGAGGATGAGGAGGGAGGAAACAAGGGTCTAGAACTCAATCTTGCAGGCAGGGAAAGACTCATCCTGCATGACGACGGTGCTGCTGGACGCCAGGACCATGATGTTGAGCTCCTGCTGCCTCTCGTGCGTCTGCTGGTACCACTCGCGGGTCACCTCCGTGTCGTGGGTGGGGATGAGCGTTACCTGAGAGGAAAACGACAAATTGGTTGAAAGATCTTCTTTCCACAGACTCATCATTATCATCAAGACGATTAAGAAGACATCACCTGTAGGTTTGATCCCCACTGAGCTTTTCCATCCAACAGGGCATCAAGGACTCCTCTGCTCGGCTCAACGCTCCCTGCATCATTCCCGCTCACCACATAGTACGCAGAGCGAATGCGTTTGAAGAACTCCTGGTCCACGTTCTTGGCGCTGCAGTGATTGGGAATGTAGGCCAGGTCTACGTAAATAGGAAGACCTGGAGCAGCTGCAGAGCCGGACTTCTGGGAGCCTGAGAGGAAGAACAAACACTTGTCTGGGAAAAATATGTTGCTAAAAATGTTTTTAAAAAGCTTTCCGGGTCTGAACTGCACTCACCCGAACTGCTCTTGATGCCATTAGTTAGCCCTTTGCCTGGGTTGAAGCTTGAGCGGGAGAGGTCGTCGTCTTTCGAGCCCTGTCCGTCGGACAAGCGAGACATTCGCGAGCTCTTGTCTGCCTCCTTCTTCTTCAGCGAAGCGCTGTGAGGAGACAGCGTCTGTTTGACGGGCTTGGGAGATCTCTTGCGCCGAGCGGGGGATGCAGATTTGGTTTTCCCCGAGGATTTCTTTAAGCCCTTTGCTTTTGGCTCTTTCTTAACCGAGCCATTATCCAAAGAGTCCGGATCCACCATGCAGACGTCTGGGCGTGGTGGGTGAGGGTACGGGTCCATGATGGGAGCAGGGTGAGGGTCGTGACTCCTCCTGGTGGAGTGATGGCTGTTTCCTCCCATGGCAGTGACTTTATCAACAGGCATGTAGTCAGCATCCTCGTCTGAGTCCATGTTGCCATCACCAGTGGCGGAGGGGTATTCCTCAGTGCCCGGAGCTGCATCAGAGTCTGACTTAGAACCAAGAGATTCACTGACGGAGGTGGGTGGTGTGTCCTCTGTGGCCAGACTCAGTCCTGTCGACATGCCTCCCGCTTGGTGCAGAGAGCTGCTGTCCCTGCTGTGGGACTGCTGATGATGAGGCTGTTTGTGAGCCCGTCTCTTGACCGACAGGTCGTGGTCGTTGCCTTCCTGTGACTGCTCGCTCCCGTGGCCTTCTTCATCATCATCCTCGTCACTGGATAACCGCCGCATGCAGGGGTTGATGAAGGAAGGGGAGAGGTCCTCTTTGCGGTGTCTGAACTCTGAGGAGGAGTATCCAGGAGAGGTGCGAGTGGTATAAGAGGACGTGGCTCCAATGGGCGCATCACTCGCAAAATCCTGGTCGCTGTCGTCGTCGTCGTCGTCATCATCATCGTCCCGCCCACCTCGGCTGCACTGCTCAGAGTAGAATGGCGAGTGGAAGGGCTGGTCAGTTGAAGACAGTGAAAGTGGGCGGGCAGGATGCTCCGGCTCCATTTCACACTCCTCTTCAAACTCATCGTCATGACGATAATGGGGAGGGGAGTCTCCTGGCACCATCCCCATCTGGGGCTTTGGCATCTCCCACTCATAGGAGCTCCTATAAGCTGCTGCTGCCTCCCTGGACTCCACCTTGGCTGGGCCTGGAGCTGCACAGACGGCTGCCGCTCCGGCAGGGAGGGCGGAGCTTGTAGTGACCTCTGTGGGGCGATTGGCTGCATCTGGCTTGCTGACCTGGAGTGGCGACGCCATGTAGGAGCCAAGACTGTCAGGGAGACCACTGGCTGTCTTTTCAGTTGACGCTGGAGCAACAGGCTTTTCAGAGAATGAGAAATTCTCGCGCATGTAGGCCTCCTCATCCTCCTCTTCACTACTCTCAGTCTCCTCAAAGTAATGCTTGCCTTCCTTCTCTGGGCGTGGGGAGGAGGTGACACCAAACAGAGCAGCACTTGCTGCCTCGTTGTCCTTGGAGAGCTCTGGCTGAGCGAAGAGTCCCACTGAGGCTCCAAACCCAACAGCTGTTTCCAGCTTTGACCCATCAGACCATTCAGGCTTATAGAAACAGTCAGTCTGAGGACCTTTGTCCATAACTCCACTTAATGGGGCCACATGCTCCTTCTTATCCTCGGCAAAGCCAGTGGAGGAGAGAGATGGGAAAGGTTTGACCTCCTCAAACGGGCTGAGGGGGGAGAAACGTGCTAAACTGGAGCTGGACTCGGCCGTGGTTGTAGCCGTGATCTGCTTCTCAGACACTTCCAGATAGTCGTCTTTGGCGGCAGCAGAGCTGGAGAAGGAGGAATCCATGACCAGCGAGTGTTCGTCTTTGAAGGAGGAGTATTCAAAAAGTGGCTCCGCAGAGGCAGGTGTCTCCAGCTCCTCTCCGAACTGACGGCTGGTGGAGAGCGAGCCGGAAGTGGAGGAGGAGTAGCTATAGGCTGAGGAGGAGGAGTAGCCAGGGGCGGCTGTGGTTGTATACTGAAAGGTTGTGTCCAGTGGCGTCTTACTCAGAGGGTCTGGTGTCTTCTGTTTGTCAAACTCAGCATCAGCTCTGTCATCCTGATGATAATAACTGTCCTCTGTGGACTTCAGAAGAAAACCCTCTTTTCCTTTGTCAGTGGTCTTACATGAATAAAATGAGTCTTTCTCATCACGTCCGTATGAAGATTCAAACCCTGAGGCGTAGGCAGAGAAACCTGTTGTCTCTCCACCGGTAGACGAGGAGTCATTCTTCGCTTCACCACCAGGCTTCCCTTGACTGTTATAGCCATAACCAGCCATGGAAACCATGAACTCGGGCCTATCGGAATCAAACGTTTCACTCACTGGACTTTTTGCTTCCTTCTCGGACTTCTCTTTGGCACCTTTCTCCATCTCAGAATCAATAGTAGTTTCATCCTCCTCCTCCTCTTCCTCTTCCTCTTCTTCATCATCATCATTATCATCATCATCATCGTCAACTACTTCATCATCATCATAGTCCTCTTCATCCTTTGCCGTTAGTTTTCTCATATCGACCTCTAAACATGCTCCTGTCTCACTGAGGACATTGAAAGCTGAGGGTGATGTCTGGGGCTTCGTGGTGTCAGTGGGGCCTTTAAAAGACAAAGAGTCTTTTTCTGATGATAAAGATGTGGACATGGCTTCAGGTCTGTCTGCCACTGACGGGAACCTAACACCTCCACTGTGATCAAACGCAACCTTTTCTTTGTCCTCTTTTTCAAATGGTGGTAAATCATATGTGGTCTTGGAGTCAGGCCACGACGAGGTGGAGGACTCTTTTCCGAAAGGGGAAGTAAATCCCTCTTTCTCCGACATTTTCTCCATGGATGCTCCTGGGGAGGGCGGCGCATGTTTCTGCGAATCCCCTCCAACCGCTGCGATTTCCTTCTCCACCTTATCCAAAGACTCCTGACGATACGGATCAGAGTCCGCTGAGCCTGTTTTGCAGTCGTAAATGTCGCTGTAAGAGAAGGTTTTTCCATGCACATAGGGAGTGTCCTGTCTTATATACAACGCCTTTTCTTTGCTCTCCTCTGGGAAATCATACAGACTGAAATGGACACTTTTCTCCTGCTCTTTAAAGGAGACACCAGTTTTCTCTGCGTTGTCAATTTTCGAGTCCACTGTGCTTTCTTCTGCTGATAAGGGCACAGAGCCCGCACCGCTTTCTAAATCATCATCATCTTCATCTTCATCTTCATCTGAGTACACCACCTGACATTTAGGGGCCACTTGCGGGGTAAGAGAAACCTCTGTCTTGACCGAGCCCTTCAGGTCTTCTCCTGTCGTTCCAGATTTGACCTCAGTGGTATAGTCGTCATCCAGGAAGCAGCCTTCTTTAGCCTCCATAAGTTTAGCCTTAACAGTGGGCTTTAATTCCTTTTTGGCGTAATAGTCATCTTCCTTTTCATTGTCTTCATCAGATTCGTCGGATGCTTCAAATGCCGTCTTGTCACCTGGCACAGCGATAAAGGAGGTGTTGTCTGAAATTGTGACAGATTTTTCTGTTCTCTGAATGTCGGCCCAAGCGTCGGTCACGTCCTCAGCTCTGTCGTCTTGTCTGTCTGTCTTAAACGGTCTTTCTTCAGTGGGAGAGTAACCACTGCTCGTGGGCACAGACTGTGTGGGTGAGGCCAGTTTCATAGTGCTGTCGTCTGGACTCAGACATCTTTCCTCACTCTCCTGCCTGGAGTGAGACTCTAACCCAGGAGAAAAGGATGGAGGGGGTGAAAGAGGCTTCATGTCAGCACCAGCCTTAAACCCCTCTGAGCTGAAGAGAGGCTGATGTTCCTGAACAGCCGGCGTGAGAGAGTGTGGTGTGATGGAGAAGGGAGAAGGAGCAGAAGTGGCAGAGGGAGATTTCTCCTTTTCCTGCAGCATCTTGGAGGCTGCTTGTTCATAACCTTCTTGGAGTTTGCCCAGAGGGATGTCAACGTTTGGAGTCTGGTCCTCATCCTCCTCTTCCTCATCATCATCATCCTCTTCATGGACTGATTTGATCTTTGCGTCTCCCTCCAGCTCAGGAATGCCGGGCTGGTATTCGTCAGAAGAGGGTGACTTAAAGCACTTGTCGTCCTCCAGAGAGGAGGTAGGTGAGATGGTGCCTGCTGAGTGGAGATACTCCTTTCCATGGGCGGCCTCTGCACGATAGGGGGCGCTGTTGATGGTGTCGAGCAGGAGAGAGTGCCTCCCAGCTTCCTCAGTCTGAGGCGCCGTAACTGAAGCTACTGACTGGTCCTCAGCTACAGATGTGGCAAAAGATGACAGTTTGTCATATTCAGTGATGGATGTAGCTGAGGAGATGTGCTCTTCCTCTGCCAGAGGAGCAGCGAGGATGGCAGGGTAAGGTGCCAGCTCAGGTTCATGGCCTCCCATGAACGCTTTGGGTTTGACATCTGCAGCATCGGACAGTGCGGAGCTCTTCATCTCTTTGATACCGTGCATGGAGTCGAAGCTGCCAGGGACATCGGGAACAGAGATGTCGTAGGAACCCACGTCGTAGCGTAGCTGTGGGATCCTGTCCTCTGTCTCCTCGTGGATTTCCTCATCAGAAAGAGTCTGTTCGGTCTCAGAGTAACCAGGAATCGTCTCGTCTTGAATAAAAGAGAACTGCTCTGAGGCCGAGGCTGCTCCAGCCCGACCAGACACAGCGGCAGTCGTTCCGGGTTTTTGCTCAGCCGGCTTGATTTCCCACTCCTTCCCAATTTTTTCCTTTTTCGCCTCCTCGGTTTTATATTTTAGGACTTCGTCATCTTCTGTTCCTTCAAGTTCAGCTTTTTCAATCACGTCCTCGTCCTCCTCTGAGCTGTCACTCTTCTTCGATCTGTCTTTTATGTCGTCTTTGACAGAATATTTGTCATATTTCTCCATCTTCTCCTCTTCGTGCTTCTTGTCAAAGCCCTCACTCTGTCTGTCTGGGTCTGTTTTCCTAACGTCTGCTGCCTCTTTCAGTGCCTCCTCGTCTTCCTTCTCTTGACGCTGATGGACAGGGGATTTGGGCGAAGCAGGTTTTATCTCCGTGGCTGCAGATGAGACTTTCTCATCGGGGAAAACTGAGGACGAAACTTTTGTATCCGAACGCGTTGAATGGCTGGACATCACATCATTCTGGATCGACTCAGTCTTAGGCTTGAACAGCTCTTCTTGTTTTAGAGCCTCAAAGTCCTCAGTGAGGTCCTCAGGGGAGGACACGATGGACCTGTCAGCCAGAGCAGCTGCTGCAACCTCTTCAGAGACATTCTTTGGAGGTGGTCGTTTCTCATTGGATTCCTCCTTCACTGCTTTGTTTTTGTCTGCTTTGGGCTTCGCCTGGGTTTTGGCCTTGTGCAGAGTTTTTCTCACCTCTGGTGTGAGCGGCTTCAGGTCGGGTTTAGTGATTTTTCTCATCTCCAGTTTAGTGAGATCTTTCTTTTTATCCTCTTTGGTTTTACTTTCTTTTTTTTCTTCTTTTTTTATATTGTCGTCTTTCTTCACTTCACGTTTCTCTTTTTTTTCCTTCTTCTCTTTATCTTTCTTTTCATCCATCTTGGATACTTTCTCTTTCTTGGCAGTTTTTTCCTTGGATATTTTCTTTTTCTCTATCTTGTCTGCCGCTGGAGCTACTTCGCTGTTTTTCTGTTGTTTGGTGGCTTTTAGACTTTCACTTTTCAGTTTTTTCTCCTCTTTCTTTTCTACTTTGTTTTCTTTAGTTACGTCACCTTTGGACTCTTTCTCCTGCCCACTGGCTTCTTTCTTTGTTGTTTTCGAATGTGGTTTGGGTGAAGATTTGAGGCTCTCTTTGCTGTCAGTTCTCGATCTTATTTTAGTCTGTTTGATGATGGGAGGCGACGCACCAGATGATATGTCTTTTTGAGTAGCCACTGGGTATCGCAGGAAGTCCAGGTGTTTGAGTTTCTCAAGGCCCTCGAAGATTTTATTCTGGGGTGCATTTCCTGGGAACAGCACCCTGACTATCTTTTCTGAGGGACGGTGCGGAATCCAGACAATGAGAGCAGTAACTGATGTCAAATAGGGGACAGAGATTTCCCCTTCTTTTCCATTGGGCATCGTAATCCCAGTCTTAGCTTTGCTGTTTCCAGCCCATTTCTGCATGAGAAACTGCATCTCTTTGCTTTCTTTTACAGGGTTTAAAATGTACATGTCTAACTTTCCCACGCCGAGTTTGTGAAACAGAGTGATAGGTTCAATGGTGTTGCTGACGACCCTGTGAAGAGGCTCTGGTGTGATACCAAGCTTGTTGAGGTACTGCAGAGTAAGAGATGCTTCTTCAATGCTTCGTTTCACTTTCAGTGTGGACTCTGGCATCCGAAGTTTCTCTGGGACATTGAAAAATACGATTCCGAGTTCAGGTGAGATAAGGTTCTTCATCCAGTCACCACTACTGCTGGAGCTAGACCCATGGTTACGCTCCTCCTCCTCCTGCTCAGCAATCTTTCTCTGGAACAACCCATTGATGCCAGGGAGGTTGTCCGCCCCAATGTGGGTGAGCAGAACAGAGTCAATCCTGTCCAGGTGGCGAACCAGCTTCCAAAAGCAAGACTTCCGCTCAGACCCTCCATCCACGAGGACGTTGAACCCGTTGACGGCAAACAACGCAGAGTCTCCCCTGCCTCCAGGGAAGATGTAGCAGCAGGGTTTGGACAGCTTCAGGAAACCACCAGAGGTTGGCGGCTCCAGAAGTTCAAAGGGGGATGGCACATCCACTGTCTCTGAGACATACTCAGTGAACTCTGTGACTCCGTCCATCTCCGGTAGGTGGGGTTCAGGGTTCAAGCGGTATTCCAGAAGGTTTTGGAGCTGCTCCTGATCCTGGCTTTGTCCCAGGGAGCTCCAGCCCCCGTCTCCCTGACAGGAAACAGTAAGCCTGGACGGCTGCTCAGAAGACGCCCTGGACAGGACTTCAATCACCTGGGAAAACAGTAACAGAGAGAGAACAATGCAGAGTCACACTACAGTAACGGTGCTAATGTAATTTATATAATCACAAATCGATCTGTGCCCATGAAATGGGGACAAAGTGTTTGGACAGACAGTGCATTCATCTTACACGAGGGCTGGAGATGATGTCAGAGAAGTGTTGCCAACCGAAGACTCCACCTTGTAGTTGGATGTCACCTCCCTGCTCAGAGCTCTGGCCACTTAGTATCAGCAACTTATTCCCAGCAAAGTCAGTGATTAGAGAACGGATCTGAAAAGAGAACAACAGTTGCCAACAGTTATTTTTATCATCATGAGTTAATGAGCCATGAGCAACATGATCGAAAATCCAAACAGTACAGTACATAAAAGTTCTTTTTGAAGAGGCCAAATGTTAGCATTCACGTTGACGTCAACGTTTCTTCACTGCACAATGTCTCCTGTATAATGAAGACACTTAACAACAATATTTCTTGTAGTTGGTTTGAGTCTAAGAGCTCCACAGTTTGTCTCTTCATTAATGTCTTCACATAAACACTGCTCTGCCGACAATAGAAAATACATTTTTACAAACTTACAATTATAATTAAGAATTATGATCACATGTTGAATTAATGTATAAATACACACACATCAGTGTGTGTGTGTGTGTGTGTGTGTGTGTGTGTGTGTGTGTGTGTGTGTGTGTGTGTGTGTGTGTGCTGCAGGAGTCAGGATGTGGTCCTCATGAGGTTGTTTGGTCTGAATGAGAGTGACTCACCTCTGAAGCAGTGGTCTCCTGTGATGGGTTCACTAACACCACCGTCCTGAGGACTTCACTCTGGTACTGGAGAATCCGCTGTCCTTCAGGAAACACACACAAAACAGAAGACTTATAAACTACACAGAAAGGCCACACTCTGATCAGGAAGGTATGAAGACAGGCACACAATGCACAACACACACTGTTTAAAAATGACACAAAATCTCAAACACTGTTAAAACACATAAAGTTATTGTTTATCTGTCTGTAACATTTGGCCCCATGTTGCTGCAATGCAGTGATGTTCTTTATTTACCTGGATGCTACGACGCAGGCTAATCAGTTACCCTGCTGCTTCAGTGGAAGCAAAAGAGGAAGTGATGGACACAGAAGTAAACAAGAGACAACGTTGACATCGCTTTTCACACTGCTGGAGACAAAGCCTGGTAAATAAAAGAAAATGTACTCACAATGTTGCTAAACTGATAAAGTAGCTAATGCTGATGTTGCCTATGCAGCAACAGTATGCTAATATTTCCACTGCTGCTTTGAGCTACCGATGCTAACATGCCCACACTGAGTATACTAACATGATGATGAATCTTTCATGCTAACATTTTCTAATTAGCAACAAACAGCAACAAACAGACAGGCTTTACAGGAAAGTAAGTGTACTTGACAAATTGTAATTGTGACCTAGTGATGGCGCTAGATGAAAGTCTAGTGGTCACTGGTGTTTCCAGTTACAAACCATTGCACCTACACATCTGTGTGGCCTTATGCACAGTACATGTGTATGACTACCGTCCGAATCCTATGCTCCATCAACCCCACCCAGCCTCCACTGTCACACCATCACATCATCACACACTAAAACTCAACCCTGCAAATACACTGTTTTCATATGCAATGCAAAAAAAAAGGTCCAAATCCCATCCGTTGTTGCCATGGCGACGGCTCTATGGACGTTTTTTGCTGTTAGCCGAGTTACACTGACCCAGTCTTGACTGAGGGAGACGCATTGCAGCATTTCTGCAGGGGTGGGGGCTGGTGCTGCATTACAGAACGCGTACAGCGTCACACAGGACCGGAGGTGAAGGCAGCAGCAGCAAACTATATTTAACCTGAGAGATGCTGCTGCAGCTTCCAACTCAAAGACGCCTCAGAGCCGTCACACACAGCCGTGTACCTGAAGAGAGGACGGCACGTCGTCATCGCCCGCGGTTACGTCATCGCCCAGACAACACGACATTCATATTCACATCACAGACACAGAGGACAGGTCAGCGATGTTGTGTGAACGTGTGGGGGGGGGTCAGAGTCACGAGGCAGCGGGTGCACACAGCTGATCGGCAGCAGAGCTGAGGTGGTGTGCACGTGCAGCAGGCACCTCCCACAAATACCACAACACATAACCGGGTTCGTTTTGTGCTCTCTACACAAACCACACCACACAGGTTCAACGGGAGTAAAGGATCAAATGGAAAATTCCGCTACAACTGCAGGTCACAGTGCATCAGCTGAGGAAGATCATGGTCATGTGATCAAAAGCTCCAGAACAACCTCAGATCAGACCAGCTGCTGGTCCACTGGCAGATGTTTGCTGAGCTTTACAAACTGAGTGAGATGTCAGATGGTGAGTGGGCTTGACGGGAAGCTGAGCGAGCCTACACTCTCCAGGTGTGTGATGGGAAGAGGTGTATCAGCGCCACCTGTGCTGGAGCGCCCACTGGAGGCCAGGTGCGACATCAACGGTGGGTTTGTGTTTATTTGTTTGTCAGAGGTTGGAAAGAAAGCAGTGTCCCGTCACTCACAGACAGATGACTGACTCCATCACAACGCATCTGTGTCCTGTCATTGCTCTCTCAGACTCCAGATGGCAGCAGCTCCTGTCTATGGCCCACTCTACAACGTCATTCATGTTGCCTGGCAGCGTGGTGAACGCCACCATTCAATAAGTGGTCCTGTGTTGTGACTGCTCAGAGATATGAGTTGCCCCCTCAATGGTTTAATGTTGTGAAGCGACTCGTGGCTGTTTTGGACCAAATGTTCCGATTGTTGGTTTTATTTAAGTAACTTTATCCAACAAATCAACAAAACAAACACATTTATCCAAAAAACGCTTCAGAGTCCATGAACCATGAAGTGATTGTTTTAAGAAATGCAGGTTGTATTGAGCTGTTGTTGTTGTTTATAAACTGACGGTGGTTAATGGGTGATTCTATTCTGTTTCTATTTCTGGAACGACGAGTGAAGAAACAAGAATCACAGGTAATACACTCACAAACTGTCCGTATAATAATGGCCAAGAAAGTTCTGCAAGGAATAATGATGTCACACTGAAACTGACATTTGACCTTTTGGATATGAAATTCCATGTCTTTATTATTTGCCACAATACAAAAATAATGTTTTAATTGGCCTGTGCTCGTTTCAAGCATCACACCAGTGGAGTGAACGCAACACCTCCACCAGAGCAACACAACTGGTCCTGACGCCGAGTGCACGCACAGTCCACCCTGCCTGACACCCGCTGAGCTCAGCACTCTGCCTCGCCCACCCCAAGGCATGATGGGAGTTCACTGAGCACGCTACATGAATCTGTGAGCGCATGGGCGCGCGCGCGCGCGCGCGCGTGTGTGTGTGTGTGTGTGTGTGTGTGCGTGTGGTGAAAAACAAAACCTGCTCAAGGACGTTCCACAGATCTTCAGCTCACAGTTTCTGTCGTGGTCTTAATGAGATGAAGCTGATAAAACTCAACTGACTGGCTGATCAATATTCAAAACATGAATCGATTAGTGGGTGAGATAAACACTAAAATGTGTGATTTTTAAATTAAATTAAAAATAAATAAATTAGTCTTCCATTAATTGACCGATTGATCAGATAACGTCTGTAGTGGTAAGCATACACGTGGTTATTAACCAGCGGCCTCTGCACATCATCCTATCATATGCTGTAAATAAAGCACAGTACTGTGTGTTCCAGGATTAAAGCAGCTGTCAGTCTCTGTGTCTGCGTCTATTCTGGGTTATTCAGAGACTGAGGTCTAATCCACCTCCCGCCACAGTTTACATCTGCAGCCTGACCACAGCCTGCCAGCCTCAGCTGATGCCTTCAGGTCGCAGGTCGCTCACCGTGTTTCTGTCTTAAAAATCAGGTCACCTCAATTTACTGAGCTGGATGTGGAGCGAGAGACGTAAACACAAACTGCTGGTTCCCACATGAACACAGTCAGATGAAGGATGGGACAGAGGAGGAAGGCCGGAGCTCTGCCCTCACACAGTCATCTACATATGATCGTCCTGTAGGAGAAACCATGAGGAATCTAACCAGCCAAAGGCCTGAAGCTCCCCTGAGGTCACCAAGGTCACAAAGGCATTTAGGATTTTTTTTTTTTTTTTTTACAAATGCACAAAACCACAGATCGTTTGAGAACAAAACCGAAACAACAACAAAATAAATGATTTAAATCTGTGACATTGTACAAAATGTCTCTACAACATTAACAACATTTAAAAACAAATGTTTTTGACATTCTGATTTTGTAGATAAATACTGTTTGTTTACATACAGTTATCAGATCTCTATCAGGCTGGTACTATCTTCACATGCATATATGTATATGTATGTACAGTATATCCATCTATCTATCTATCTATAGATCTATAGATCTACAGATCTATAGATCTATAGATAGATAGTTAGATAGATAGACAGACACACACCATATATACTGTGTGTGTATATATATATATATATATGTATACTGTATATATATATATATATGCTGTATATATATACTGTATATATATATACTGTATATATATGCTGTGTATATATATACTGTACATATACCGTATATATGCTGTATATATATGCTGTATATATATACTGTATATATATATACTGTATATATAGATAGATATGACTCCACGGGCAGTGAATCGGATCCTGTGACGTTACTCACGTTACATATGGTCCGCGGGCCAGAACGTGAATCGCCGCCTGTACTCTCTCTCTCCCTGTGTGGATTAAAATCCCAGTTTTCCTGCAGGGGACGCTCCGTTATAGAATCCCGTCATACTCCGGCTCCAGCAGCAGCCGGTGGTCGGGACCGAACAGAACCGAGTCACGCAGCACCGAGCGGAGACGGTGACGCGTCTGACCGCGGCTCGGAGGACGGAGCTGATACTGATACTGATACTGATACTGATACTGGTGCTGATACTGGAGCTGGTGCTGCGGGTGATGTTGATGCTGATGCTGAGCAGGATGAAGCGCAGCCTGGTCCTCAGCTCTTCTCCCGACGCTCTGCTCATCTCCTGCCTCGTGCTGCGTTCAGGGGCGCGTCGTCACGCGCAGTGATCGAGCTGCGTTCACGTGAATCGGTAAAAGGCGAACCTGCACCTGACATGTTTAATTCCTCCCAACATAAAGCGGCAGAGTCGCTTCCTGGAATGAACGTCTCCATCGGGAATATCTGTTTTGACCTTACGTCCTTCATCTTGTTTAGATGAGGAAACCCACTTCAGACCCCAGTTTCCATGTTTGTTTTATTATTCACTTCTTCATTCTTACAACTTTGTCATTCAACCACATCCATGTAACACAATGCAACATCACAACCACTGTCACGTGACTCCTTTTCCAAATCAGCCTCAAATACCAAGTGTGTGGATGTTGTGTAACTGTGAAGAAAGAGTTCCACCTCACAGGCCTGTAAACGTGTGGCCCGGTCATTCATTCATCCACGACACTCACACATTAACAATAATACACAATAACATACTCAGACAACGCCTTGTCCTTTAAAGAGGGTGAACTGTCAGGGTTTGTCCAGCAGGGCGTCGCCTGCACTTACTGGTTTATGTTTCATTCCATTAAGACAAAAAGCCAGTGAGTGAAAGTCAAGGTGCATCATCTTATCTCATCTGTGCTGATGCAGCATCATCTCAGATGACTGGCAGTCAGCTGCATTGCTGTTGCTATGGCGACGCCCTTTTATCTCGTCTCCTGTCCCCTGTCCTCCACCTCCTCACCTCGCTCTCAGTCCCTCACACACACACACACACACACACACACAGAGTCTGAAGACGTGTGAGTGTGTGTGTGTGTCAGGTCGGGTCCAGCTGAAGCGAGGACCCTCCCTCTTGATGCACAGGCCGATCAATAACAGCTGCTGAATTATTCATCAGCACACGTCCTCCTGGTGGACCACGCCCAGGACAAACCCACTGTTCACCACGCCCACACGCTGTTTATTAACAAACAAACAAACAAACAAACGTGTCATTAAAATGTGAACTTCTCATTCGATGTCTGACAGTGATGTGCAGGTTATCAGGTCGTTTTACTGTAGTTGAATCATGTAGAGACGCTGACATCAGACACAGGAACTCATGATGCCTCAACTTTCATTCATCTGGGAAGATTGTTTGCTCTGTCCTTTTCCCCTCGGACTCCCTGCACCAGCACCAGCACCAGCACCAGCACCAGCACCAACACCAACACCAGCACCAGCATCACCACCACCAGCACCAGCACCAGCACCAACACCAGCACCAGCACCAGCACCAGCACCAGCACCAACACCAGCACCAGCATCACCACCACCAGCACCAGCATCACCACCAGCATCAGCATCACCACCAGCATCACCACCAGCATCAGCATCACCACCAGCATCAGCATCACCACCAACACCAGCACCAGCATCACCACCAGCATCAGCATCACCACCAGCATCAGCATCATCACCACCAGCATCAGCATCACCACCAGCATCACTACCAGCATCAGCATCACCACCAACACCATCACCAGCACCAGCATCACCACCAACACCATCACCAGCACCAGCACCAGCATCACCACCAACACCAGCATGTGTGTGTGTGTGTGAGGCTTGTCCACAGCAGCAGGTAATATTATACCATCATAAGATTTGTGCTGAAGATGCTGAGTAGTATCACTGAATTATTCCCCATCACTGCTAATAACAGCCACTCGTGGGTGGAAACATTAATATAAGGATGCACATTAAATGTGCAGTGTGTTGTTGTTTGTTGTTGTTGTTTGTGATCTGCCAGATAAGATCTGCTGAGCTTTGTTACTGAACCTCCCATCAGGACCTTCTGAAGCGACCTGCTTCTATTTATTAGTCACTCTGCTGTGTAGGTCCACTGAGTCTTCACTAACTGCACCGTGTGGGCGACAGCTGCATTCATACAGACCATGAGTGTCCTCCTCCACCTCCACCACCTCCTCCTCCACCTCTTCTCCTCTTCTCCTGGGAAAAACGTGATCTTCCTGCTGGCAGATTGTTCCTGTGCCTCATCAGTCAACCAGGAACAAGTCGGACGTGAGCAGAGAAGATACTGAGGCCTGAGACGCTAATGAACCTAACGTGATGGATGCACTCGTTGCCTGTGTGTCATAGCACAGATGTTATGGGGCAGCACAGGAAACTGTCAGTGTAAAAACCACCAGGGGTTTTAGATTAATAATTTAATTAAAAAAATAATTTAATTAATTTAAAAAAATGATGTTTAGGTCTCAAGTAGGAAGAGGGGGGAGGAATGTTTTGACCTTTTTAATAATAATAATTTAATTTGTGACCTGAAACACAATGCAACTGTCCCTGGTGGACAAGACGACAGAGAAAGACAGAGGAAAGCTGCTCCACGGCGCCATCTGAGGGCTGGATGTGGAGGGACAGGCTGCGGCTGACTGTCATGAGATGCTAATGGGGAATGGGGAACGTCTCTGTCTCACGCAGCCTGGTTTGGTTTGAAAGCAGCAGTGTGGTTCAGATGTTCAGATCTCCAGGTCTTTGCTGTGGACGTCGACTCCGACCCCTCCGACCCCTCCGACCCCTCCGACCCCTCCGACCCCTCCGACCCCTCCGACCCCTCTGATCTGATCTCATCCTGCTGTTCTACCAGCTAGATCCTTATTGATTCTCCTGTACCTTCCCAGTCTTCACATCAGTATTCAAGGCACAGTGGAGGAGGAGCTTCAGTCAGCAGGCACAGAGCCGTGGACGCTGTGAGGAGTAAGTAGGAGCTTCTGAAGCGCCCCCCCCCCCTCCCCCGGTGGACGAGGCTCAGAGGGACTGACCTTCAGTTCCAGTCCTGCTTCTGAGGACAGTTTTACAGCCTGGACCTGATCAATTTTCCAATGTGACCTTTAGGTGCATGCAGCACAGAACCTGGTGTCTCATCTCATCCCACCTCATCTTCTACCTCACTGACCTGTGAACATTCAAACACCTCCTGTCTGAGAGGAACCGGCTGAATCGCTCTAACTGGGATGACAGGCGTCCCCGTCCCCGTCCCCGTCCCCGTCCCCGTCCTCTGCCTCAGGTGTCTCATATCAGAGTCAGAGGACAGGACTCGAGTCACAGATGTGAGTCTGTCTGAAGTCGGTGCCTCGGGCATCGTGACACAAAGCGAAACGTTCACTTTGTCTATTTAATGCAGGAGAAAAAGCGTCAGTCTTCTGTTTGAAATCTATAGAACGATGTTCTCGAACCTGAGTCGTTGCTCAGTTTGGCGAATCAGAGAGTGAACTGACTCCATAATGTGCTCTGATGCAGTTTTTCTCTCTCTGTGGTATTAAATTACATGGATGTTGATACATCGAGACAAATCCTGCAACTTAAGGAAATACAATATAGCCCCCCCCCTCTGTGTGTGTGTGTGTGTGTGTGTGTGTTCTGCAGGATAAGATTTCAGTCAAACACGAGGAACAGAGAGAGACTAATCAATAAGATCAATAGCAGCTGGGTGATTCTCACCTCACCCCTGACAAACATTCATTCACCAACGTTTACGCTCACACAGCAGCTTTTTACGTCCAGGTTGAACCAAAGAACAGTCACTGTTTCATTCATGGAGCCAAGAGGAGAATAAATCCTGTAACGGTCCAGAGGAACCATACACCTGTACAGGTATATATATACCTGTATATACAGGTGTGTATATACAGGTGTATACCACTGTACCATAGAGACAGAAATAAGACTGGTTCCCACAGACAGCTGGATTCACCACATCATCTTCTCTCTCTGTGTTTCAGTGAGATCACCACATCAAGAGACCTGTGTGTGTGTGTGTGTGTGTGTGTGTGTGTGTGTGTGTGTGTGTGTTCACAGCAGCATTCTAACTATGGAAATCTGGGCCACATGTGATTAATGAAGGATGAATTATTCATCACTTTACCAGGAGAAAACAACAGGAGCTCAGACATCGCTCTAACGACAGCGGCGCTGAGAGGATGTTAGAGAGGTGAATATTCCAGCAGGTGAAGTGTGAGGTCCGGAGGCTGTTAATTAATCCAGTGACGTCATGGAAACCATAAACCACAGCTACGTCAACGGAAGAAAAAAAAAAATCACATGCATTTAACTTTTATGCTGCAGAGTCGGAATAAACTGAACTAAACCTGCGCGTTGCCCCCCCCCCCCCCCCCCCCCCCCCCCCCCCCCCCGCGCCCCCCGACGATTACTGTGGACTCTCCTGTTCCTCATTGATTGACACACAGTCTGCGTACGAGAGCCTGATCGATGCGGGCTTATCGGATATCTCCCCGCGGGTGCATGTGCGAGGGAAGAAAAGATGCAGAGGAGAAAAGAAATGACCATGTTGTGGTTCCACTTCAGACCAAAACGCAATCTGATCCTCTGAGTCTGTCCACAGACGGCGGGGAGGACGGGGGGGGGGGGGACAGGACTCACTGCAGAGCAGCCGCTGCATTTCTACTGTATAAACCAAAAAACGAGCCCGCACTGACCTTTGACCTGGGCGGAAAACTGAGCAGAGTGCCTGGTCTCAAACAGCTGCAGCTCTTTGTTCAGGTCACAGACGGTGAGATCCACGTCCCAGCAGCGTAAACCTGTGGAAGAGGAGCATTTATATGTACAACATAAACAACAGTGCTGTTTGCAATTTAAACCAGACGCCTGGTTACACATTACGTACACAAATACACACACACATATCCACGTGTTTCCAGACAGAAGTAGCTTGATAGAGTTTAAATAGTTTATAAGATCAGAATAAACTTCTGTTATTTACTGTGCTGTTTTCTAAATACCTCACAGCCCAGTGAGGTATTTGCAGTTGCTGTTTGTGTTGCTGTTGTGTGTTGCTGTTGCGCGTTGCTGTTGTGTGTTGCTGTTGTGTGTTGCTGTGGATGTTGCTGTGGATGTTGCTGTTGTGTGTTGCTGTGGATGTTGCTGTTGAGTGTTGCTGTTGTGTGTTGCTGTTGTGTGTTGCAGTTGTGTGTTGCTGTGGATGTTACTGTGAATGTTGCTGTTCTGTGTTGCTGTTCGTGTTGCTGTTTGTGTTGCTGTTCTTGTTGCTGTTGTGTGTTGCTGTTGTGTGTTGCTGTGGGTGTTGCTGTTGGTGTTGCTGTGTGTGTTGCTGTTGTGTGTTGCTGTGGATGTTGCTGTGGATGTTGCTGTGGATGTTGCTGTGGATGTTACTGTGGATGTTGCTGTTCTGTGTTGCTGTTCGTGTTGCTGTTTGTGTTGCTGTTCTTGTTGCTGTTGTGTGTTGCTGTTGTGTGTTGCTGTGGATGTTGCTGTTCTGTGTTGCTGTGAGTGTTGCTGTGGATGTTGCTGTGAGTGTTGCTGTTCTGTGCTGCTGTGGATGTTACTGTGGATGTTGCTGTTCTGTGTTGCTGTTCGTGTTGCTGTTTGTGTTGCTGTTCTTGTTGCTGTTGTGTGTTGCTGTGGATGTTGCTGTTGTGGATGTTGCTGTGGATGTTACTGTGGATGTTACTGTGGATGTTGCTGTGGGTGTTGCTGTGGGTGATGTTGTGGATGTTGCTGTGGATGTTGCTGTGGGTGATGTTGTGGATGTTGCTGTAGATGTTGCTGTGGGTGATGTTGTGGATGTTGCTGTTGTGTGTTGATGTGTGTGTTTCTGTTGTGTGTTGCTGTGGATGTTGCTGTGGATGTTGCTGTGAATGTTGCTGTGGATGTTGCTGTGGCTGTTGCTGTGGGTGTTGCTGTGGGTGTTGCTGTGGCTGTTGCTGTGGGTGTTGCTGTGGGTGTTGCTGTGCGTGATGTTGTGGATGTTGCTGTGAATGTTGCTGTGGGTGTTGCTGTGGGTGTTGCTGTGCTCAGACCTGGCAGCCTGCAGCAGGATCACTCTGACCGCTCCTCTGTCATCTCACCTTGTGCGATGTGTTTCCTGGCGGCGTCGAGGTGATGGCTGGTTGAAATCTCTCCGATGACGATCAGCATGCGACAGTTTCTGTGCTGGAACGCAGAGCCGACGTGGTGCTGTCCATGGTGCTGAACACAGTCCTCTGGCTCCGCTGGTTCCACTGATGCAGCTGCTGCCGTCTCCATGGTAACAGTGGACACTGAGCCCGTTTCCATTTCCATGACAACTGCATCCGGAGCAAGTACCATGACAATGCAGGATGAGGTGGGAAGAGTGGTGGGCGTGACCACGTGGACAGTAGATGTTTGATTGGCTCGCAGGCTATGTGACTATTTGATGTGTCAGCGTGTTATTGGTCAACAGGAAAAGAGGGATTTGAGAATTTTGCTAAATCTGATTTCCCACATGCCACCACAGAAGGACAATGATGAAGACAACTGTGACGGCTGAGACGTTGTTATACGATCAGATCTACTGTGAAATTATGAAAACTCAAATGTTGGAAAACATTCTGAGCATTGTCCATATTGATAAGTGAGGACAGCCAGTGTCACTTACTGTGTCCCTATAGGACATCTCTGCTGTCAGACAGAGGACGCTTGTTACAGACAAAGGGTTTATTTATATCAGTGTGTCAGTGTAAGTACCAGGCTGCGGGGTCTGGTTCCTAAACCGACACATCTTTGTTCCCATCACGAGCAGAACAACGTCTCATCTGTGCAGAGAGTGACAACAAAGGCAAAGGCTCACTGATGGCTCAGAGGAGCTGTTATTTTAGGCCTCAGTGGACATTTGAAGACAGTAAACAGAAGAAAAAGGCTGCAAGTTTGCACACTTATTCATATAAAAGCAGAAAGTGGACAAATGTATCATTACACATAAAGTTTACTGCATTTATATAAAACATATGGCACCAAAAAAACAAACAAACAAACAAACAAACAAACGACATGATTTTGTATCTGAAACAAAATGATGAAAATCAAGTTAGGAACTAAAACTAGACTGATCAGTATTTAGGTGCAGATAGATGATATCTTCACCTCCTGCCAAAACAAACACAGACGTCTTCAGATCGTCCTCAGAGACAGAGGAACAAATCAACAGGATCAGTTCAGCCTCGTCTGTTATGTGCGTGACAAGAAACCTCACAATCGAATGCTAAATTAATGTTCTTCACACAAGCCTGATCATTGAATCATTAATGATGACTAATTATTTCATTATTACAGCAGCGAGAGCAGATTATGACAGCTTCTCTGTTGCAGGCTGCTGATGAGTGACGTGAGTTCTGCACTGCAGAGATCAGACTTCTCCAGGAATTAATGAAGAACCAATGATGAGAGTTAATAAAGTATTAATTAATAAAGTTTGAGTTAAAATGGCTGCTCTGTAGTTGACAGCGCCATGGCTCCAGTGAGGATCAGACCTCCACCAGGAGATGATCAGTCTGTTGTCACCAGCAGTGAGTCAGCAGTCCAGGTCCTGACACCACTGAGTGTCTGCTGGCCCCTGCAGGACAGATGGAGAACTACATTAATGCCCATTGTTCGCAAAGCCAGAACACAACTGCAAACACATGATTTTAATCATTCCGAAAGTTACATCTCTCTCTTTTTTTAAATGTAATAAATCTTTTAAATCTGGGTAATTTTTTAATTAGCTATAAAATAAGACAACGTGTTAAATGTTGCAGGTGTAACGACAAAGAAATGAAGGATTAAAATAGAATAATTAAACTGGCCTTATACACATAAATTAATCTGGAGGGTTTTATATGATGCGTTCACGTGTCATACAGGTTTATGAAGAATAAATCCAGGTTTGGCTGCGGTTTAAAACAAAATGTGCGATAAATAGTTCATTCAAGGTCAGTTTGCTGTTCCACAGACACACACACGGTAAGAAAACACTTCACATCTCTTTTCTCTTTATTTTTAAACACAGAATTTAAAAAAAGACTTTATGAATAAAAGTGCACATTTATAAAGCTGGCGGGGGCGGGGCTGCTAAGACAGGAAGTGAATATGTGTCCGTTTAATTGTAATGTCAATTTGAATTATTATTAACTCGTTTAGAATAATAACAACAACACGCAGCCGAGCGTTGTGTTGCGTTGGAATAAAAAGTTGTTTTGAGCTGATGTGCTTTTTACGACTGGGTCCATATATTATGGTGCTGCGCGTGCAGCAGCATCAGCACCAGCAGCATCATCTCTCTGTGTGTGTGTGTGTGTGTGTGTGTGACTCCAGAGGAAATGAGCATGAAGACATGACATTAATGCTTCGCATCTTTACGTGCCACGCGTGTGCACTCCACACCCCGACTCTCAGAGGCACGCGGGCAGGACTCCGCGATGGTGGGCGCGTTATGATCGCAGCCGCGGGGACGGTGCAGCGAGGTGGACACACACAGATCAGACACATCGATTACCCAGGTAAACGCTGCTTCTGTCTCTTTTTGTGTTGTTGCATTGATTAGAGGTGAAGGGATGACGGATGGCGCCGCGCGCGCTGCGCGCTCCCGCCGTGCGCCCCGCTGTCTGTCAGCTCCGGCTGGGGTGAGACATCTTGGGGTTGGGGGCTTGTTTTGGCTGCGCACTTCTTCATGTGGCTCCGTCAGAGCCGCAGACATGACGACGTGACGCTGAACTTTGCGGTGCCGGTCGGTTTCAGCTCGTCTCCACCACCATCCATCCATCCATCCATCCATCCATCCATCCATCCATCAGCTGCTGCTGATTATATCCCCTGATCTATTTTCCATTGCTAGAGGAATTCACTACAGGCTGCTTATGTGGCCATTAAGCAGCGTCGGCTTTTGGTGATTGCTTTGTTCCCAGCCAGGACGTCTCCATCTTAGTGTTTCCATATGGAGATGAGATGCCGGTCAGTGATGTCCATGCTCCTGCCCACTGCTGCTGTTTTCCTGGAAGCGTGGTCAGGCCTGTGGCTGCTGCCTGGCACGACCTCAGGCTGACCTGCAGCTGACCTGAGGCAGAGGTTAAAAGGTTAAAAATGAATGACGTGGAGACATCGTCACACACACACTCACACACACACACACACAAATGTCTGTGTGATGAAGTCATAAAAATGATTTGGAGAAATCACCTCCTGTGCTCGTCTGAAGAAAAATACGTTGAATGGCTTTATTGTCTCTCATCTGTGGAAACTCTATGTGACCTTCTGCATCATGATCTTGTGTGATGTCATCATGGCGACTGTGATGTTTCTGGCAGGATGTAATCTGATACCTTCAGCATCCTCCCTCATGCTTTTCATATAAAGACGAGCTGTTCAAAACCTGGATAACTAAACTTTACTGGTAATTCAAATGATGACTTCTACCAGCTGATCGAGATGAGCACCCCCTCACACACACACACACACACACACACACACACACACACACACACACACACACATCACAGTGTTATTGTCATATTTTATATTCATGTTTTCATAGACTCTCTGACCTGTAACTCACTTCTCCATCAGCCTCCATCAGTCTGGTGACTGGTGCTTTCTACTTTCTCTGCATGCAGTGCATCTGTGATCTGTTGTACAGTCGGCTGCGTTACAGGAAATGTGGCGTCTCCATGGAAACTGAGGCTGTCAAATGATGAAGACAAAGTAATGCTCATGGTTGAAAAATCGCCTGTTAATCTTCAAATCTGTGAGCCAGCTTCACACCCATAGAGGCCTGTTAGAGAAGGCGTCCAGTCGAACCTCTGGCAGCGTCAGTGTCACACATGTGACACAGATAAACTGGAAAAGACAGTGATATTCTGCAGTTATTAACAGAGTCAATGAGATACACCTGAACTAAATCTATAAATAGTGCACACATCCATTATATGATAGAATCTGCTAATGATTATATTTTTCTTTAAAATTTGCATAATTGATCATGAGAGTATAGAATGGAATAGCTGAGCGTGTGCAGAAGGTTTGCAGCTGATGGGAGACAAAGAAATCTGCACAAAAACACTGAGGCGTATGACAGACTCACAGCCGAGGGACACGATGGTGAAAAAGTTAACCTATATATCATTTTGCTGGAAACCCCACAAGATCTCATAAAGGTCTCCGAGATGCAGCGGCCTAGATTTCCCTCTTTTCTGTGATTTATCATTGCAGCGTCTGGAACGACAGGCAAAGTTCAATGTCTGCTGTTAGTGGTGAAAAGTACAAGAGCAGTTATTTTCACAGAGGAAATTCTTTGCACATCAAAGCAGAATACAAATGCACAAGCATGAATCATAAACACAATGAAAACACAACTGGGCAGACAAAGACATTAAAGGTGCTGCTGTGAGGCTCGTTATCCAGAGCAGAAAAATAGGCGTAATAAAAAAAGGGGGCAACATGAGAAATAAAGATGAGCTAAATCAAGTGAGGGAAACAAAAGGTAGTTGTGTTATAAAACATATTGGAACTGAAAGATTTATAACACAAGGAGACTTGAACCTGTTGCATCTAATTTGCCTGTAGGTGGAATGATATAAACACAATATAGGTAAGATAGATACTCAGCAAACAAACAAACAAACAAACATGGAAGATATTTGTTTTATTTAAAATTTGTTGTCAACAAAACGACAGATAGAAGATCATTTTCACGGTATTATGTAAATCATTTGTTTAATTACAAAATTAATTTTAACTAAACAAGGTACAATCTTCATTCGTCCTATTAAATTACATAAATGTATACAAATATAGAATCGATATTTACCTACGAAAACCAAAAGCATCCTGGAGACATAACACTAACCAATAGTCTCGCGCGACGTCATCGCCCACATGGACCAATGAAATCGCTTCTGACAAGTTTCGCCGGGAGACGCGGGACGCGCTGCTCGGAGGTCAGTGTTTGTGTGTCTGTTTGTGTTGTTTTCTCCGTGAAATACAAACCGTCCGGATGAGTAAGTAAACACGAGAGTGTGGCGACGTGTCGGTAAAAAGCGACCCGGCTCCCGGTGCTCGGTTTCTCCGGCTCCGTCTTGTTATTGGGCGGAGCTCTGTTTGCTAGCTGACTTTAGCTAACATGCTAACACCAGGTGATGTTTGCTAACAGTGACCGACTGCGGCGTCAACCTCTGCTGCCTTTGTTTGTGTGTAGCTGACAACAGCCCAGCTCCTGCACTCGGCCTCACCACATGGATCCCGGTGGAAGTGAACTGGACGCCAGCCTGCCTCAGCCGGAGAACCCGTGCCTGATCGTGGAGGACTCCCAGCCGGACAGCGTCGCTCTGGAGGACGACCCGGAGAGCAGCTACCGAGCAGTGTTGGCCCGCCGCCTGTCCAGCCTGCAGCCCAGCGCCCGCAGCCCGGTCCTGGTGAGCTGCACACAGACCTCACCGAGACATGAAGGCACTATTCAGATAACGTTAGCCATGTAGAGATAATGTAGTACATATAAAGGTACTGCAAATGGAAAAAGTATTTCAGCACATTAAGATGCAGAGGGTCTGTCTCTCTCTCTCTCTCTCTCTCTCTCTCTCTCTCTCTCTGTGTATATGTGTGCGTGTGTGCGTGTGTGTGTATATGCATTTGTTTTAGCCGAATTTTTATTGTTGTCACAAAGGAGTAAGTTAAAGTAACCTTCATCTCGAGTATATTAGCTATATTCCACCTCCATTTTGTTATTGTCACTTCTGTACCTCCTGTACACAACTGCTACACACACAGCAGAACCGACTGACTGACTAACATCACACCATGACAGATAACGAGTCACGGTCAGAGCTCGGCCTCAGTGGCACAATGAGATCACAGTTCAGCCACCCAGCATGTGTTTTTGAAGGAGGTGGTGGATCAGATGGCGTGAAGCTTCTACACACACACACACACACACACACACACATATAAAGTACATGTCCAAACAGAGAGTGCAGAGCTGGCTGCTCACACCGTCTCACTGCGAGGTTAAGGTGATTACCACAGATGGTTGGATCTTGCAGCTACGTAGGAATTTATGAGACTTTTTGGATTTGATCCTTTTTTTAGATTTGAGGTAAAACATACATTTTCCAGGAACACTGTGAACTTACTTTGTTAAATTTGGACTTTGTTACTTTGTTAAATTTGGACTATTTTTCCCACTCAAGTACATAAAAAGAACCAAGCCATGGCCAATGTTTCCATTTTATATAGTTACATATTACATATAGTTTAAATTAACTTAATCTGTTTGTTGCTCCATGAAACTAAATGTTTTCCCTTTTTGTTGCAGGAACTGATATCATCACCTCTAGGAACCAGATGCTCTCTGACTGACAGCCAGTCAGAGAGCTGCCAGAGTAATAGTCAGGCTGAGCCTGGTCAGTGCTTCTATAGCTGCATGAAAATGGCAAACACAGTATCAGCATATCACTTATTAAATAAATGAGCAAACTTACTGAGAACGGTTTTCTTCATTTAGGCATCCTCACTGCGACCAGTCCCAGTTCAGCATTCCAGGAGGAGAGTCAAGTTTTAACTGTTTGTCCTCCTCCAAAAAAGAGGAGGTATGTGTGGATGAGGTGTTTTTGCAGAATGATGTAGCTCATGTACAAAGAACGATGGAGTCTTTTTATTCCTGTTGTTCCTTTTCTGGCAGGAGTGAACCAGAAGACACCGATATGGATCCTGGAGCTGATTCAACCACTAACTGCAACCAGCCTGAGGGTAGGGCGTCTTCTCGCATATGAAGGAAGAATAATGTCTAATGTGGTCCGTTTAAACATCTGAATAATACCTCGTGTGTAACGCCATCTCTGTTTGTGTGTTGGTCAGAGGGCGTGTCTGAGTTTGGTTTCCTTGAGCTGTCGCAGACTCAAGATCTGTGTGGTGAAGCAGTGAACAGCCAGGAGGAAGACATCACCCCACAGCCCGACAGTGACAGATCCACAAAATTAGGTACAGACTTGGGAGAAAAAAAACATTTTAGTATCATTATCATTTAAGCCTCTCGTGTAATTTGAACTGGTTAAAGGAACATCGGTCACAGAGATCATGTGATTTGCATTCGAATTTGCAGTCAGTCCCAAAACTGGGGACATTTGATAAAATAAGTTTGAGTCTTATGTGAATCATATGCAGATCTCATATGTACAGGTGGGGGAGGATCCTGCATCGGCATCAAAGCACTCAATGATAAAGTTGCTCGTCACACTTTTTTTTGCTTTGAATTGAAATTTAAACAGCTAAAATCTATAAATGCTCAAAAAGTAAGTAAACTGCCATAGTGTGACAAACTGACCTGTGTTCGAGTTGTACTGTAGAAAGACTGTTTTGTGTTTGCTTCTTTTGCATCTTGGTTTTCTTTGCCCTTGGCTTTGTGTTCTAATAACTATTTAATCAGCTCATAATGTACAAATAAAGTTGCTATTAGGACTGAAATGTCTCCAGGCACAGCAACATATTCAAGGGAACAACTCCTATATTAAGATACTGGTGATAAAAAGCTTCACACAGTGTGTGTATGTGTGTGGCCTAACACAACGTAACTGATGGTTGCCACAGTTATCACATTATCTGGTACCTGATGCGATGATTCATCCTGAAATGCAGCTTTGCAACTGAGTAAACGTGATTTCGACCTGTTTTTCTTCTACAGCAGAGCAGAACATCAGCTCCCGGTCTTCAGCAAGTCAGGACAACACATCTGTGAGATACAGGTCTGTATGATTGTATGTCTTATTCTTGTGTTTGCTGCAACACACACACACACACACACACACACACACTGAGCTGGTACTGACTGTTCTTCTTTTTGTCCTGCCTCAGATCCGAGGTGAGCTCCAGCAGCTCGTCGGACTCTACGGGTCAGTCGGGCAGGCAGCTGACTGTCCAGGCTCTGCTGCACTCGCAGGGCCTGCAGGACCAGCAGGACAGTGAGATCCTGTCCTCACAGGAGGACATGTTTGATGCTGATAAGACAGGTTTGCTCATAAATGTGTGGCTTGACACTGGCTCGTACAATGTCCATACGCTTTCTCTAACACATTGATGCTCAGTAACAAAAACTTCATTTTCACTGAGACTGTTGCGTTCCTATTTTCTAAATGTGCTTTATGAATACATTTTATTTGTCGCTATCAATGATCATTTTCTGCCTTTTGTGTGTTGTGTTCAGGTGCTGCAGTGGACAGCACAGTGTCTGAGCCAGAACAGCAGGGCCACCCCACCCCCACACCATCCCACACCCTTCGACTGCTGCACCTCTCTGGACAGGGAACACTGGTGCAGGAGAGTCTGTCACAGTAAGTCACATGAGTGTTGGTACCACGCGCCCACACAACACTGCACAGCCTGTCAACGTTCATTCATCGACGTGTCTTTGACCCTGGTGTTTTCTAGGAGCTCGGTCGATTATGTTGCCCCGACCCCTGACAACTTCGCCAACACGCCTTTAATTGTTCCCAGCTCGCCAACCGCAGCAGAGAATGAACACGGTACACAACTCAAACCATCTGGTTTAAATGTGAGAACCTGTCAGCTGGTGAGTGGAGCTAAAAGTCTTTTGCTCCTTCAGACGCTGATGAACCAATGGATACTTCATTGCCACCAGAAGATCAAGCGGCTGCTCATCAGAAGGATGAGCAGCCAATGGAAATGGAGACCAACTCTAAGCCACACCCATCCGCCTCAACGCCTGTATCCCAGAATCCCCCTGGTTTTGTGTTGGAGCGTTCATTCTCGTTACCCTCCCAACCAGAGTTTTCTCATGTAAGTCCAGCTTTTTCTTTACTGCAACCAATTAACCACCTCATTTATTCTTTTTAATAGAGAATATATTTATACAGTATATCCCTTGAATGAATATATCATTTATTTATTAATATTGTTTTTATTTATTGCTTTACCCAGTAAAGTCTTTTTAAAGCAATGAAATACTTATTCAGTCTAAAATATCAGGATCTGTCAAATGAATGAACATCATGACTTCAAAATACATCTCCAGTCAGCAGGTATATAAACAATAAGTGTTTCTTGTTTATTCTGTTTACTCAGGACGCGTTTGTCCCAACACAGAGCCCGGACACTTCACAACAGTCCAGTAAGAGGTTGTCTCCTTTGCCTCGTGAGACACAGTCTCAACACCTGGAGTCGTCCTCTTTCGCTTTGCCTTTGCAACTGTCGGTAAACACTGAAAACAGTGCGTCCGCTCAGCAGACCTCAGTGCAGGAAGAAGAGGACGAGGACAGTCAGGCCACGCAGATCGAGCTCCTGGAAGAGCCGCCTGCTGTCGACACCAGCGACTCTGTGATCTCACGTCACGACCAGAGGACTGAGAGCAACGGCGCCGCTGCAGAATCACAAACTGACAACAGTGTGAAATCGCCGACCTCCGCTGAGTCGACAAAATGTCAAGGCGAACGTGCCCAGAATGAGGCATCCAAACTGTTGCAGAAGACTGACGTGCAAGAAGAGACAGCGGCCTCTTTGAACGTACAAAACGTGAACGTGAAAGACGATAAGGCAGAGTGCAAAGCGGCGAGCTCTGCTGACGCGGCGCCCTGCTCTCAGTCAAAGCTGGATTTGTCTGATCTGTCCGTTAACAGCTGTGTGCAGGAGACACCCTCAGACATTACACCCTGCAGTTTGTCTTCACAGTCCATGATCTCTCAGACAGCTGCTGTGGACGAGAGAGGAACGAGTCAGTCCGGACAGTCAGTCTCACAGCAGGGTGGAGGGGCTGACAACAACATGATTGACGAGCGTGAGCAGGGCGAAGTGGAAGAGGTGGTGATGGAGGAGCAAGAGGAGGGGAGTGCGGGGGGAGGCAGGGATTCGGCAATGGCTCTGGTTCTGTCCCAGAGTCAGCTGCTGTCTCCTGAGCCCATGGAAGAGGACAGTCAAGACCAGGGAGCGGCCAGTGTCATCGTGGTGACAGACAGCGAGAGAGACTCCCAGATCCTGAAGCCAGATGTGACGCCACAGTCAAAGACCAACAGCTCCCAGCCAATCAGAGGTCCCGTATCCGCCGCCACCAACGGCCATGAGTCTCAGGCTCAGATAACAGATGTGACCGCAGCTCCTGAGAGGGTGGCGCCGGAACCAGTGGACCTCAAAGACAAGAGCCTCAGCGACAGCTCTGGAGGTAAAGTGCACAAAGTCGCTGTCAGTAAAGGGTCATTTCCAAAACTTGGTAGTAAGTAGTGGTTCCTAACATGGGGGTTGTGACCCCCTTTAAGGGTCACATGAAAACTTCAAGTGAGCATAATGAAAGCAGGAAGTCGTGTTTATTTTTGACTGTAAAACCTAAATCTAAATTACTGTGGGAGAGTCTGTATCGTGTCATAAAGGTGTTCCTAATATCCAGACCTGAAACACTGTGTGTAAACACTTAGCATATCTATGTCTAGGAAAGCAGGTCAGAGCTGAGGTCAAAGTTCAGGTATTAATGATCCGGACGCCTATTTTTACTGCTCCTGTACAAGATGCTGCAGTTTCTCATTATAGCGATTTTAACACAGTCATTTTATTTCGAGATCCTATTCCATGGCCACGCCTTGTTTACCGTGTGGGAACGAGATGATGATTACGTGGCCACAAATTAATAAGGCGTGGGAATCATGCGTGGGCCATGGGAAATTTCATCAGTGAGAAAGATGTCTCATCAGGAGCTTCAGCCGCTTGCAAACATGGACAGTTTTGATATTATTGTTATTATTAATATTATTGTGTTTTATTTGAATAGGATCGTGGCCATGGAATATTTGTCAGTGTCAAACGTATTCATACCGATCTCATCTGACTCCCGTTTTCTGTTTCACTCGCAGAAATTTCCTTCCACTTCACTCTTCCCAAAGAAGGAGAGCTGATTGGTCCTGCTGTTGGAGCCACGCCTCCTCTGATCAGCCAGCTGAAGCAGACGCTGAGACACAGCACTCCCATTGGTGGGTTCCCCTTCCACACGAATATGAGTTGACCCCACTGTGAGTTACTGCTCAACTTTGTCATTATTTTCATCCAGAGATCACGTCCTTTTCTGAGAAGTCAGACATGGTGGGCGACGTCTCTGCCGATGTGGCGATGGCTACCAGTGACATTTTATCGGGGGAAGGCCGAGAGGACACTGTGGAAAAGGCAGACGGGAAGCTGAGTTTGCGAATGAAGCTGGTGACCCCTGTTGAGGAGGGCAGCTCAGAGTCGTTCTGCCTGCAGAGTAAGAGCTGTTTGCACTGCATTGTTAACGGTTGAGACAGACATTACGGTATCCATGGAGACAGGGCAGATTCTCATCAGCCTCTTATTTAAATATTTTTCATCAGAGCCAGCACTATCAGACGAGGACGGAACTGTTGTCAAGGTTACCGCTGTTTCCAAGGCTGTAACCAGGTAACCTGTCATCACCTCCTCGTGCACATGAACTGTCAGAGCTCATAACAAAAACTTATGTTTGAATGCTGTATGACGTTGGTGGACTGAAGTGTCCCCCAATACTAACAGTCATCTGTATTAGTGAGTGGTTCAACCACTTTGCAGAAGTTGTTTATAATGGTCACATGATAAAAGAAAATCTAACAGTGTTAATGTTTGACGCCGCCGCAGCCCGTCAGTGTTCAGTCGAGTCAGGCAGGTGCACAGACAGCAGCAGCAGCAGCAGGAGCAGCAGGACGAGGACGACAACAACAACCAGCCTGAAGACAACGCCGCCCATGTCAGGTGATCTCACACGTTGTCACACAGCAGTGCAGCTACGAATGATGTAAACTGTGATTCTGACACACTGTCAGAGCAAACAGGTCGAAATTGTTCTTGCGATTTAAACATCACAGTCGAAGCGAGAACCTTCAGATCTCGCTCCTCAAGATCCACAAGAGTCTTGTGATTTCCACTTGCATTTTAGCCCAATGTCCCTGTGTGCGTGCGTACGTGTGTGTTTCTGGTCCCATGGGAGTTAATGTAATGTATAGCAGACAGCGACCACATAAATACCACTGCCCTACTTACGCCCTTCTTTTCTTAGCTCTCTAACACCGTTATGTGTCGGGATTTGAAAAATTGTGACCTTGGTGAATTGACCGGCTTTAATTTAAATCACGCCAAACAACCAAGAGAGATATTAATGTGAATTGTGCGTTTTGTCCTTTGTACTTTAAATACAAGTGGCCGTGTGATGAGTCTTTCCCTGCTGATCTGCTGGAGTCTCACTTTTTCGTGTGACTTGGGGAAGTAAGAATAGATTTCCCCTGTTGTCATATATTTTAGTCGAAAGAAAATAGGTCTGCTCAGACTGTGTGTGTGTGTGTGTGTGTGTGTGTGTGTGTGTGTGTGTGTGTGAGACCTACTTTTGGATCCTGCAGGTGGTTTTGGTCGCTGTTTTTTGCTTGTTCTCATGGGAAGCGTTAACGGTGTAGTTTCGTCCTCCCTCTTTGGCAAAGTCAGGTTGATTGACGACATGTCCTAACCAGTCACTGCGTTTGCATGTATGTTGAGTATGTTAAGCTGTTGTCACACCTGTACATTTGAATACATCTGCAGGGGGGAGCTGTTCACCTCTCCACAGAGAAGCTCCCAGACGTCCTCACTGGGATGCAATAGCCTCCCCAGCAGCCAATCAGAGCCTTCACCACAGGAGCAGGCGGGGCCTGTAAATACCCTCACCCCCGCTGAGCTGTCTGAAGACAGGCGAGCGTCCCCTGAAGTATCAGGGGCCCCCACCCCAAACAGCACAGACACCAGGAGGGAGGTGGTTTCCCAGCAGATCTTTGACAACACCATCACGTCTCGTCCGTCCAACAAGGTCTGTCTCCACAGCAGAGGGTGTGATGTCGTACAGAAAGCTGGCTGAACGGAGTAATTAATCTAATGCCATAATTGTATATATAATATTTTTTTATTGGATTTCCTGAACAAACCATAAACATGACCTGTACCAGTGTTTATAGGAGGACAGATGTTTTCTGTCAGTCTGCAGTGGACCAATGCTGTCATCTGTACAACTGTCTCTCTCACTCTTATTCAGTAACAGTTGTGTTTAAACTTCATTTAAATGTCTTAACACACAGTCTGCCGTCGCACATATCACGCACAATCAGGCATTGATCAGAATCTCAGCTGTTACCAAATGTAGAGTCGCCACTGGAATGTAGAGTCAGTCAGAGCATGAAGGCAAACACGTCCACGTTGTCTCTTCTTGGGCCCGAGACTGTAACTGGACAGAATCACATAACATTAAAAAAAAAAGTTCTATGGTCTGACTAAAATTCATGATGAGATCTTAAGGTTGTTTTTTAGGTTTTTTGTTTTTGTTGTTTTTAAGAAGTGACTGCACACGACATAACATTCATCATATTGAGCATTTAGATGACGTGGTGTGACATGAGGCGTGGTGGTTTAGTGTGAACATGTGTCCTCTGTCCCTCAGCTCCGTCAGCGGACAGTCTCTCAGCAGACCAGCTTTGATGCACCGGGGCTGCGCTCTCCAGCTGGCAGGGTATGGAGCTCCAGGTGCATTATTAAAGAGCGTGACAGCTTCTGTTTGTCAATATCGTCCAGCAGATTCTCATCTGATTTGTCCTTTCAGGGTGAACCAGAGTCTCCGTCCTTTAGAAGAACTGCAGGCCCCTCTCACTGCAGACACGTGCGCACCATCCAGGAAGTGCGGACCACCATCACACGGATCATCACAGATGTGTATTACGAGGACGGCAAAGAGGTGGATCGCAAAGTCACTGAGGTAACGAGCAGTGTTTATCTCTGTGTCAGTAAAAACTCACAGACTCGACCGTCACCACGCCAGTTGAGAAAGTGTCAAGCCTCAGTTGGAAGATGACATTACCAGGGTGACTCCTCTGTATCATCTTTGCCCAGATGCTGTTGTTGATGAAACTATGTGAATGTGTGAAAGCGGTTTCACAGCTCCTCCACTCCTCTGCTGTCATTATTGTCCTTGCTGATCCTCTGTCTCTTCATTTGCCACAGTCATTCGATTCAAAATGTCCCCTTTTCCAAAACTGGTTTATTTATCTCGTTCTTCATAAGCATTGCTCAGATGGCGACGGGCTGTTACTCTGGTTTATGATGTTTCTTGTGATATAGATGTTGATAATCAGGAATATTTTGTGACTTATCCAGGAGAGTGAGGAGCCAGTGGTGGAGTGCCAGGTGCTGGACAGTGACATCTCTCCGTGCCGCACAGGCAGCAGCTCTTTGACCTCTGGTGACCTGGGTGACATCAGCTGCCTGTCATCCAAGGCGTCCAGCCTGCAGCACAGCTCAGGAGGAACCAGCAGCAGCACCGGCTTCACCAGGCCGGACTTCGTTATGCCGCCAAGTCGAGGGGCCCGATCGTTCAGGTACCACGTCTGCACCCCACTGATCCTCTCACCGTTTCTCACTCTGTCTCTGCTTTACCTGTCCGTGACGCCTGCGTTACTCCTCCACCCTCTCTGACTCTCTAACACCCTAATTTCTCAGTGATTCACTGATCCCTGCCTGCTTCAGGTGCAAGTTGCCTCCAGGCACCAATCTGGGGCCACGAGACAGCCCTCTTTCCACTGCAGCGGGGCCCCAGGTCAGTGCCTGTGCAACCTGACCGACTCCATTCGTCCCCTCTGTGTGTCTGCAGTCCCAGGCGGGGAGGTGGGCATCAACAGAGGGGTCACAGGGGTCAAAGGGCGGGGTCAGTGGTCACGAAGGACAGAGGCTACGGCACCCTCGGGTCCCGGGCCTTCGTCCCACTGAGTCCCAGAGGAAGGGCTAGAAGGGGCCGGCCCCCGTCCCGCTCCTCCCTGTCCAGGTGAGTCCTCCCTGAGACTCGTCCTGCACGTCCAGAAACCACGGACATAATAAGACAGACTGCACCTGCAGCGTCTCCAGTAACACTTCACCTTTCTTCTTCTCACTAATCTCCTACTCTGCCCACACATGGCTATATTTTATACTGATCCATGATATGTCTTCAAAAAATCAGAAAAACACTGATCACCCCCCACTGTCGGGGGGTGGATGTGTTACGTATGGGAGTTTATCTGCAGTCTGATCAGACCCTGTGCTTCTCTTCAAGGGGAGGTGGCGCTGGCCCACTGCAGAGACTCGCTGCTCATGGTCAGCCACAGTTTTCCTCGGAGGATGAGCCCTGCACCCGCATGCTCCCCCCGCGCCTCCCCGTCAGCCCCACAGACGCCGAGCCCCCCAGCCACTCAGACTCCCTCAGGTCCTCGCCAGAGGAGGCGAGCTCGGCCGGCAGCAGCTTTGTCGGCCTGCGGGTGGTGGCCAAGTGGTCGTCCAACGGCTACTTCTACTCGGGGCGCATCATCAAAGACGCCGGCGAGGGGAGGTTCCGCCTCCGGTTTGACGACGGCTACGAGTGCGAGGTCGTGGGGAAGGACATCCTACTGTGTGATCCCATTCCCCTGGAGACGGAGGTCACCGCTCTGCTGGAGGACGAGTACTTCAGTATAGGTCAGAAAGGAACGACGTCGTGTCGTCGTTATTTAACACTCACATTATTTAGATCCGGTATCCAGATAAATACAAGAGTGATAAATAAGGTGTGTGTTTGTGTGTTGGCAGGCATTGTGAGGGGCCACAAGACAGAGGGCCAGGAGCTGTTCTACAGTGTGGAGAGGGACGGCCAGAGGCAGTGGCACAACCGGACCTCGGTCATCCTGTCACTGGAGCAGGGAAACAAACTGAGGGAGCAGCACAGCCTCGGGCCCTACGAGCCCTCCACTCCTCTGGCCAAGGCCTCGGACATCAGTCTGGGTAAGACGACCACAGCGGGACACCGACTGTCTTCACACAGTTTCAGACAACATGAGTTCTACCTTCAGTAATTAATAGTGATGGTTCTGTTTTAATATAAGTGGATCACAGAATAGAGACGATTGAATTTGATTTGAATTTTTTGGATTTGATGATGTTGGGACTTTAATAATGAAGTGTGAGTTATTAAAATTCTTTCTAAGTCATATTATTATTTTCTCAAGACAACCTGGTGGAGGGGAAGAGGAGGCGCAGAGTCACAGCTGGAGGTCAGAGCACTCCTAATCGCAGCTCCTCCAGCAGTCCCCGTACTCCCGGTCCCTCCAGCAAGAGGAAGCTGAGGACGACCTCTGAGGACAATAGGAGTCCGGCCAAGAGGGGACGCAGGGGTCCAGGAGCCAGAGCCGGTACAGAGACCTGACCACCGAACCCACATGTGACTCTGACATGTCAGAGGGGCGGCTTGTTTTTAACATGGCGATTTTTTCAACCGTTAATCAGATTTAAACTGATTCTAAGTGGCTTTTTTTAAATATATATATTATATTTATAATATATGTTTTATATATAATTTTTGTTTTAGTAACTATCAGTTACAGAGATTTTAGATGCTGGTGTAAACATGAAGACATGGAATATAAAATATTTAAGGTTTTAATTCTTCTTTAGTGTGTTTGTTCTTTGTGGGTGAATCAACAACATGGTTTTAAGATATTTATTTGAGGAAGGTGATTTTTTTTGTTGTTGTTTTTAAAAACGCATCTTATTTTCTGAGAGACGAATTTGACAGCTGTTTTTTGTTTACGTGTTATGTATAAGGATTCAGTCTGTGGTTTTATTTTGTACTGAGCCTAATGAAGGCATTTTGACCCCCATGTGACCTGTGTCTGCCCTCCGCTGCTGTTTACCGGCTGCTGCTGAGACTGATTTGGTAATTAATTGAAAACATACCGACACTGTTACAGTGGTGTTGGGCCTCAGGTGGTGGGAGGATGAAGGTGTATTTCACGGGTGTATTTGCTTAAAAACTTTTACTATTTTAATGTTTAGTTCAGTCTGATCACATTAAACATCTTCAGATTTACGCATTTATATATATATATATATATATAGAATTCACCTTTACAGCTTTTGTCATGTGCTTTATTCTCACTCATCTTTCAATGTCAGACATCTCAGACCATCAGCAGCTAAAATACAAACTAACAGATAAAGTTTAAACTGAGGAAAATGGTTTTATTTGTACTTTGATTCATGCCGTTAATGGTGTTTCTCATGGAATGTGTGTTTTACCACCCACAGCTCAGCGGGTCGGTGTGTGCAACACCTCCGGCAGCGGCACTGACGCCCCCGCTCAGTCCTCCGACGTGGCAGACACTCATGGACCGCTGCCCCAGAACGCCTCTCTCTTCATGGGCTTTGCGTTTATGCTGACGGCCTCGTCGGAGGTCGACCGACTGACCAACAAGCTCACCAGCGATGACGAAGAGGGTGAGACACGGGGAGAGGGAACGTTCCTGCGGCTGGTTTCCTGTCCTGCCTCCTTTAACCATGATTGGATCATTAAATGTTGACATTCCCTCCCAACAGATTACGTGCAGACTGGTCCATACAACAAATCATACACAGAGTCCCAGCTGCAGGCAGGTGGCGGCTTCGTCCTGCCTGACTTCAACGAGGAACAGGTGCGTATATCTGTTCCTACATGACAACGTCATCTTGAAGTTCCTGTAAATCACACCCAGGCTACAGTTTGGAAATGGCTGCTTTGTGTTTGGTTCCCTCTTCAGTGTAAGGCGGCGTATCAGAGCCTGCTCATAGCAGACCAGCACTGCCGCACCAGGAAGTACCTGCTGTGTTTGGCCAGCGGCGTCCCGTGTGTGTCGCATATATGGGTGCGAGACTGCTGCAAAGAGAACAAGCTGCTGAACTACAGGAATTACCTGCTGCCTGCTGGTGTGGGCCCAGACGACACTGTGGTTGAATGGTATGACGAGGATGATGAGGATGAGAATATGTGATATTCCTGTATTTTTATTGATACTTTTTCTACAGAGTCAGATTTGACTTGGATGAAGCAAGAAAAACCTACATTTTTTGTGAAAATGTAAAATAACTTGAAATTATCAGACATGTTCAGTTCTGTTTTATCAGAATTCTATATTTTTAATTTTCTTTCATTTGCTACTTAAATCAGCGGTTTCAGCTTTGATTTAATATTTTTCCTTTCTGATCAGGCATCCTCGCTGCAGTCCCTTCAAAACACTGCGAGTCCTTCTGGTATTTGAGAAGCCAGTGGAGCTTTGGGCCCAGCTGATCACTTTGGGTGGAGGTTCCTCTGTCCGACATTTCCAGGGGGACAAGGACAGCTCAGGTAGAGTCTACTACTACACAATGTCCAAAGAATGTGGATTCCTTTAACTTAACTTTCACTGTCCCCTGCAGACATTCCGGTCGGCAAGTATGACGTAGTGGTGACAGACCATGCCTGTCCACCACTGGTCGAGAAAAACGTGACATCACAGGACGTCCCACTGGTGTCTCCTGAGTGGATCATTCAGAGTGTCATCAGCGGGGAGCGTCTGGGTTTCCACAGCAAGCCTCAGTATCTCCACGACTCCTCCTCTTAATCTGACTCTTCATGTGCAAAATGCCTTGGACCATGTTAAATGTCGATCATTAGTTCTGTTGCATGCTGCTGTACATAACTTGATCCTGTCTGTTTTTATGGGATAATAAACTGTGACTATGGTTTCATTTTAACAGAGTCAAGTTTTATTTTCTTAACTGGAAACGTAACATGGTTTTAGTATTTGCAGTTTATACAGGACGCTGGAGCTGTGGTCGAGGATAGGATCCAAACCACAGACACATTTCAACTCCAGATCATCTCGACAGGTAAGTCTCAGATTCCTGCCTCAGCACAACAGCTTTAATGTTCACAGGGCTGAAAAATGTTGACGTGCAACATATCAAAAGTATTTTGACAAAAAAGAGATTGGAAGGTCTATAGAGTATTTTCTTCTGTCTGTATCTCCAAAGCTCCTTTTGGTCTCAAACACTGGAAAAAAAAAACAGTCTCTGTAAAATCAGTGCTTTGTAATTATCATATTTCGTACATTTAAATTTAAGGTTATTTTGTTTGATGATACACGACAAACACTTCACTAATATCTGTGTTATAAAATGCACTGTTTGGTGTTATGTGGTGGTGCTGTGTGTCCTACCTGCCCAGTGTGCCTCCTGCCTGTGTGTAATACTTGTTGTAGTCCAGTCGCAGTAGCAGCTGAGCCAGGTCAGAGTTAATCTGATGATTCCTCACACTTGAGAGGATTTTGAACAGTAAGGACGACTGGCGCCTAAAACCCTGGAATTTGACCATGGCAGGATGTCAAAACGTGCATTTACATTTTTTTGCAGAATCAGACGACTCGGGTGATCAGGGCCTTTACCTTGACCAGGATGTCGAGCTGAGCAGTTCCCCTCTCATCCAGAGAAGCCACAGTCTGACTGACCAGTGAGCAGAAGCTGTGACACAGCTCGAGGATCTCATTCAGACAGTGGAAGACCTGGTGATGGGACGTTTCATAAAAACAGGTTCAGTGTGAGATACAGATGGCTTTTAGCAGTGGGGTGAACTTGACTTGTGACTTGATTTGTACCGGCTTCAGGAGGATGAAGGACTGAGCGAGCAGGTTGCTGAGGAAGTGGTCGTGGGCCAGTCTGATGCTCTCAAAGTCTCTGGTGGAGTTGATCTGTTGAAGCAGCTGAGAGAACTGAGACTCCAGGACGTCGACCTGCAGTCAGACAACAGCAAAACAGCTGCTTCATCTTCACTGTCACTTTTCTGAACTGCAGGGGTTGGATTCTAATTAATTAGAATCATAGACAGACATATATTTACTTATGCCGATCTTTTTTTTTTCTTTTTTTTTTAAGTTTTGGCATTATGAACTTAGGAAACTCATAATCGTAGCTGGAAGAGACAAGTGTGCATGCTGTAAATACACACTATTTACAACGTCTGGGCCCCTCACCCTGTGTTACCTGTAAGTAGTACTGCAGGTTGTCGATCAAAAACGCCATGTGGTTGCGTAGCCTCCACTTCACAGCATCAGTCTGGCTGGACTTGAGGTGCTTCCTCTGCATCTGCAGAGCCCAGCAGTGCTGCAGCTGTGACTGCACCCGCCGCACACTCAGCAGGTACCTGAACACAACGTTGTACCTGAACGCAAAGGATGAGAAATGGTTGGGAGGAGATGACACTCAGAGTGAGCATACAACTGGAAAAAAAGCACAGATGACTCACTTCTCCAACACAGCAGGGGTGAAGAGGATGTGCAGTGGCCACTGGACCTTGTAGATGAGGCCGAGAGCTGCCCAGCCTGTGGGAGGGACTTCACGAGGGGAGGTGTCCTGCGGGGGAGTGGATCCATCTCTGGGGCCTGACCCCTCTATTAAAACATGTATAATGACCATGAAACATTAATAATAACAATCTTCCAGAGTGTTTGTGAAGACGATTCACTCTATAAACCACTGGATGGTGCTAGACACCACAAAAAAGAGAATGTCATCTTCAGCTTCCTGCTTCATATTTGTTGCTCTCACTGAGTGTTATATCGTTAACATATTATCATTAAAGGTGACATATGACCTTTGCTGTCTTTGCCCTGGTAGTCCACAGTGAGGTGCAGCAGAGGCAGCAGGTTGTCATCGTCCAGGAGCACCTTATGAGCAGCCTGCTGAAAGGCCACATTCACATCTGTGGGGCAAAAATACCATTTAAGTCACTGCATGTAAACAAGATGTGAAAATATGCAAAGCAAAGTATTGTCATTGGATCATGACACTAATATATTGTTGAAAACTGTCTCACATGTCTTAGCCAGACAGATTGACATTTACCGTGCTCAGTGACGGCTGTTGGAGGCGTCTTCAGCATCTGCTGTGCAAGGTCAATAAACACCTGGTAGAGCTCCCCACGACCCAGCAAGTAGAAATCTTTAATGATCTGGAACAAAACACAAACCCCAACGCTGATCATTCCGCTCCGACTCACATCCGGGGCTGACAGAGATGTAAACAAACCTTGAGCTGCTCGAGCAGATGTGACTCCTCCACCATCAGAGTCCACAGGTGCTGCAAGTCAATGAGACAGTGATTTAATGTTGTCCTCTATGGCTGTAAGAAGGAAAACGTGCAGCTCCATGTGAGCTCACCTCTGCCACTGTGCTCCTGATGCGATCGATCAGATTTTCAAAATCCACCAGGCTGAAAAGAGGCTGCTGCTTGAGTCTGTGCAGCTCAGCAGCAAACGTGTCCTCCTGGTGCTTCAGGATGGAGCCTATCATAAACACAGCAATAACCTGTTGCTAATGGACAGGACAAAATGATGCCACAACAACCTTTCACTTTTTTTTTGTATACCAGCTCTAGATGGGCTGTGGTTGTGGTTTTCAAACATCTGCACAGATTCTCCCACAAACAGGATCTTCTCAGCAACTCGGATGGGAATGTATGACGGCAGCATCTCTGTCCTCAGAGAGAACTGCTGCAGAGACGGTGCCAGCATGTTCTCCTCCTCAATCAGCCTCTGCACAACAACACAGAGAAACATCATCGTCGTCATCATCAGGACTCTTGTTTACCATGCGCCCAGGGGTCCATTAGGGGTCCGTTGGATGCGGGCCCATCTATCTGCCTCTAGTTCTCACCAGGTCCTGTAGTTCTCTCAGCTGTTTCCCACTCAGGCCTCCCAGTCCAAGGTCCTCCTCCTCCTCCTCCTGGTTGGCAGCAGCTCCTCCAGCACTGGGCCCTTGCTTCACAAAAAACTCCTCACTCTGGTCCAGCAGCAACCCGTGCAACATCCAGGCTGCCAGCTGCTTGTACATCACACCATGGCAGACCGCAAGAATCCTGTTCAAACAACAAATGATAAGCTATCATACTGCGCCACCGTTTGACAGCTCTTAAACTCCAAATGGAGATGACTTACTTTTCCAAGGCCATTCGTACAGGAGGAAGCCCCCCACAACTGTGTTTGTACACTGTCTCCAGGATCTGACAACCATGGATCTAAAGCAACCCACACACACACGTACAACAGGAAACGGATTAGTTGTGCTGCCCAGCTGAGACTCTAGATAAGTATAATTAGTTTTCCACACTGCCTTACCTATAGTAAACTCCTATTTTGTATTTTGTTTTTTATTTTGTGTATCTGTGTAAGCCAAAGTCATGAAACAATGACTGGAATCCTGTTTCACATGTATCCTGTTGTGTATGTGCAACGTGCAGCAAGACCTTGGATTAACCTTGAGTGCTGAGGCAGGAAACTGGAGGTATATTCTCCCACCTTTTACACAGACGTCTGGGTGAGTCCTTATTTTCTCCAACTCCTTGCACCCTGACTGTATGTTAGTTGATGTCTGCACGTGTCTCAAGCACTGATGTTTATCCATTAATGAGATTGTGGTGTCTTTAACGATTGATATGAAAATTAATGGATAGCTTTAACCTTTTTTGTTATTATGTTATGGTAACGTGAGCATTTGACTTTTTATAAAATATAATTCATTGCCTATCATTTTTTTTTATAAATATTTAAGGAAACTTGATGTGCAAATAATATGATTTAAATGTCACAAATAGGATTTCATTAGTCAAGATACAGGTTTTCTTTCTTTGATTAGAACCATCATCAAGTTATCCAGGTAAACAGAGCAGCAGTTTACATCACCCTTATTTTACATATTTTTACCTTCTGTGATTTTATTGTCTCTACCACCACCATAACAGATGGAAACAGCAACTGAAACTTGAGAGCGTAAAAAGAGAGAACAGAATCATTTAACTGTACAAAGATTTGACTGCATCAGTGAATAATATCACCTCAGGAATTTTAATGAATACTTTACCTGATCAAGCTTATAATTCACATGGGATATTGTCAGATGTGGATCTCCAAGGAACTGAAACATACACACATGCTGAATGAGCACTGTCTCACATGCAATCCCCAGTCATTTTGTTCGCTGTGCCGTCATTTTACCTCCTGTTCAAGATCCAGCAGTGTCTGTCTGTACGGCTGCAGCATGGAGTCAAGCCCGGTGCAGAAAGCCCGCAGGTAAATACCATGAAGTCCAGTCTGGTTTGGCTGGTTCGTATGATGCTCCTACAGAACAAATGATGCAGGCTGTTTCACCTTTCCATTTTTATTTATACAACACTTCCCAACAAAGCCAGGTGCGAAACTTTGAGTCGAGTTTCTATTTTTTCCCAGGTGTGCAAATGTCAACGTAGGACTGGAACTTACTTGCTGGTGGACATGGCCGGTGTGTTGTTCTATGAACTCTGTAAAGCGGATGTAATCAGAGCCCAGCTTACAGAGCCGGTTGAAGACACTGGTCTCACTGGGGTGAAGGAAGGGCAGGTCCTGGGACACCTGAGGGTGAAACAACATGGTTTATCCTCTCTGATAAACCTTGCTGTGAAACAACGTTTCAACTGGCTGTGATGACACCTCGAGAAGGTGTTACAGGAGCAGTACTGTAGATTTATGGATCCATGGAGGACTTTGCACTGATTTTATCTATTACAAGTAAATACCGTTTTGATTCCGTCAACAGAGTTTTGCCAGTGATCCTCCAACACTTCCCTAGATTCTACTAAATGCAATGTAATGCTTAATTTTAGCGAAATCATTTCTTTATATGTTTCCTTGTTCCCGGAAAATCACTAAAACGATTTATATGTTGTTTGTATTACACTAAAACTTTCACTTTTATCGCTGGAAAAATAATACATATATAAAATTCCCACTGAAAATCCCCATTGAAGCAACATATCGCTATGAGAACCTGAAACATTCCCGACTCACCTGTAGACCTGTCCGTTTGTTCCATGTGAAAATGGTACCCGGATATCCGCTTAACGCCAGCAGCAGCTCGTGGATCATTTTAATTCAGCTTTAACTGATTGCAAAAAGCAAAATTAAGCGCTGGGTTTGTCATTCGGGCTCCATAACAAACCGCCGTCGTAGCTGTCGCAGGATGAAAACGTCATCGCGCAAAGCATTATGGGTCATTGATGCGAGTAGCGCTGCTAATCGCTAGTCCTCAGCGTTTTGTTAAGATTAAAATCGATATTAATGTAAATATTGTTATTAAACTTTATGTTAGTAATAGTAGTGTGCTCGCGGTGCGAAGAGGTGGTGGGGCGCTTCTGTGAAATGTTCCTTGAAGCCCAGAAGTCCGTCTTGCGTCATCAGTCGGTCATGTAGCTAGCTAGCAGCACCTCGCAGCAGAGAGAGCTTGGTATGTTACCACATTAAACAAACCCAGGTTTTCGCCCACATCACGACTGTCACTCCAGCTCTTCTCATTATTACGCTTTTCAAAAGACGTTATTTTTCTCCTTGTGGCGTTTGTTATTGCTTATGTTTATCAGCGAGCCTGTTGTCGAAACTCAGCGTTAGTTGTTTAAAGTGTGTTTCTCTCTGGAAAACATTGACTTGTCAGCTTATCGAGGCTACAGCCAGGCAACTAAACCCACCGTTCTGCGTGCTAACACGCTAAGTGGTGCGTCCAAATCTGTATTAATGTCCACCGTGGGTGTGTTAGCCCGCTTTAAGCTAGGTGTTCTCATCTGGATCTCACTTAAATCAAAGAGCGAATGTTAATGGTCGACGGTGCTCATACTCAGTGTTTGTGTGTTTGTGTTTACAGGGATGGCGGGGGAGAGGAGCGGAGAGGACATAGTTTCAGAGTACCTGGACCAGAACCCGCAGTTGACCCAGTGGGTCGACACCTTGAGGGGCTACTGTGAGAGCAACAAGCAGTGGTTCGCTCGGAGGGAGTTCATCCTGAGAAACATGGAGGCTTTCCCCACAGTGGAGCCAGGTGTCCCCAGCAGCAGCCTGGATAGATTGCTGTCCCTGTCCATGGCATGGGCCAATCACGTTTTCCTGGGCTGCAGGTAGGAAGTACTGACACAAGAGGCACCATCAGCTCCAGGATATGAAGGTCCTCGGATGAGGACTGATGTGTCTCTGTTCTTCTCATCCCTTAGCTATCCACAGGCTGTAATGGACAAGATCAAGGAGATGGGTGAGGGGATAGTCATTCAAGACATTCCTGTCCACAAAACGACAAAAGACGACGCCTCGGCAAAAGGAAAGCGGAGCGCCGCAGCTGGTAAGGCAGTGCACGTTTTCAGTAAAGCAGAAGACTACTTGCGTTGTGTCATGGACGATGTGGCTGAAATCTTGAAAAGTTCGCCCACCAGTGTTTTCATTTGAATCTGATATGAAAAACAAATAACATAATTTCCCATGGGCCTAGTATTTATTAGAAATCCAAATTAAAATAGAAGTTTTTAAAATGTGTGAAGACTTGTTTGTCACAGGCCTGTCACATGTTCCATGGGACCATTCACTGTGTGTCACTTCTCTTCTACAAATAAAGACATAATAGCAGGATAAGGATATGTCTTATCAACACCTGAAATGTTTTATTAATGACTTCTGTGACATGAATACATTTTGTTTAGTTTAAAATACTGGAACAGTGGAGTCTGCTGTATATGGCCTTTGTAAGAAATGTGGTGGCTTTAGAGCAGGGGTGGGCAATTAATTTTTACAAGGGGCCACATGAGAAACCTGAATTGTGTCAGAGGGCCACACAGTAGCTGGGTGGTGTCACGTACATCGCAGCTCTCATCCAAAGCCGGACAAAAACAGTCAAAGTCGGACAGGACATGTTAAAAAAAAAAAAAAGTCGGACGCTCTGTTCTTCAGATTAAGCTTTACCTTTCATTTCTGAGAAAGAAATACTTGGCAGTCTATGTGTTGTTGAAAACACGGCATTCATTACCAACTTTTCTTTTCTTAGTGTGAGCCGACATCTTGAGGGTAACCTGGCTAGCGTCACTTATCACTGTTCACCTTCACTCACAACACACGCACGCACATACGTCGATACGGAAGTAACGTAAATCTAAACGCTTTTCAAAATAAAATTTCAAGATAAAAGCAGCACAGTTGTATTGTAAGTATGACACAGATATTTGTTTAATTTATGTTGTAATTTATGATTGGCCTCACGCAGGCCGGACAGAGACGTAGAAAGGGCCGGATGTGGCCCGCGGGCCGTAATTTGCCCAGGTCTGCTTTAGAGGCTACGGTTAAGTTAGAGGGTGGGAAAGACTCTGTGAACTCCCACAAACTTTCTGTAGCATGTGATGGCCCACTGACGTGACTCGGTGTTCTCCTCCACTTCAGCGGGGTGTCGATGTAATTACCTGCTGTTTTTTTTTCTTCCTCACACACCCACACCTGATGCTGGGTTCCTCATTAGAAGCAGATTCTTTGTGCAGTCAACACTGTCCTGTCTGTTGTGTCATCATGTGCAGAGGGCGATGCTGACAGCTGTGTGAAAAGAGCCAAATGTGGCACTAATGAGCTCGACAGTCGACCCACTGGGAAGACAGCAGCGCGAACGGTGAGTCAGAAAGCAGGACCTCATCCACAGGCTCCAGCAGAGCAGCAGCCCTTCTTCAACCGCCTCTACAAGGCAGTGGCGTGGAAGTTGGTGTCGGCAGGGGGCTTCGGTCCCAACCTGGACCATTTTGAAATACTCCGTAGCTGCATAGAGTCGTGTAAGCAGACTCTGACCTGCGTCTTTGTGCCATTGAAGGAAATCACAGGCCTCCCTGCGAGTCGCACGCAGAAGGAAGGCCACGTGTGTGAAATCCGCTGTCAGACTGTCTACATGGGCACAGGCTACGGGCGGGATGAATCTGCTGCCAGAGCCATGGCTTCCAAGGAAGCCCTCAAAGTTTTTCAGGGCCGAAAAGTGACGGTAAAGATCTGCAGACGGAGGTACAGAGGGAGAGATGTGGAGGATTTGATGTTGCTGGACGAACAGCCGCGGAGTCAGGGATTTCCTCCTGCGCTCAGCTACCCTTTTCAGGATGAACAGCTGGAGGATGGCTCCTCGTAGAGAAGACATCGATTAAGACACTTGCCCTGTGGCTTTCCCAGCTGGAGAATCGACAGGTGTCATTCACTGAATGGAGCTACTGAAGGAATTCAGGACCGTGTCGGGACCAGACTGTTCCAGGAACAGTCATAAACCTTCCTACTGTCCTCTGGTATTAAAAACTACAGGTGATCGATTAAAAACCTGAAAAAAACAAAAACAAAACAAGAATCTTATCCTTTTTCAGTTTTATAGCCAGCGGACAGTGAGAGAATGTGTGGAGTCGGAGCCTGTGCCATCATCTAAAAGTCAAACAGCCACGGAAAGAAAAGCTCAGCTGCAAATTTCAGTTATTACAAGGCAGCTTGAAACGACGCCTTAAAATCGGAGGAAAACATATGACCTTATCTGGATGTGATTATTTGTCCCAGTGCTTCTCAGATGACAAACCTGTGGCAGCCAGTACGTCTCATTAGGATTAGTGCATGTACTGTGTATATGTATATTTTTCCATGTGTTCATTCCAGTCGTTACTGGCTTTGTCCTGGTGATTTTATTTGTGTCACCAGTTTTCTGAAACACCCACAGTTCATCATTCATTTATTGTTATACCTCACTTTATCATCATTTGTCTCACAGGGGAACCAAACACACATGAACAAACTTCTTTCTACACAATGTTGATCACCTGGCAGTGGGACACAGTCAATACCTATTCATCTTTTCTAACTCTGATGGACTTGTGTTTCGTGTACATACCAGTCGAGGCTGTAAACATAGCTGAGGGTGAAGTATCAAACCCAACTTTATTTTAATATTTTTGATTCTTTAACTGTAAGTGACCTTTGAGTCAGCAAATAAATGCAGTGTCTGCGATTGATGTAAAGCTACTGATGGTTGACGGTCTGAGTTTAATTTCACTTTATATTGGGATGTACTACTAACTACAGTACCCAGCATATTGTGACCTTTGATTTTATTTCATTGTACAAGTTTAAAAAAAGAGACCCACATTAAATTAGAAATAACTGCATTTCATAAATGAGAATATATTAATCTGAACACGGTGAAATCCAGTGTGTACATCTATGATTTTTGGGGTTGTTGCGTGTGCTGCTGTGATGTGTATATTAATTTTTTGGTTTTTTTTTGTTCTCAGTTCAAGTAGAACAGGGTTAAATCGATGTGTGAACCATCCACACTGTTCCATGTTACTGTTCGATTATACCAGTGGTCCCGTTTCTATATATTTTTTAAATAAACATAATATAAGCAAGAAAAGTTTTATTTGGTTTCTTGGTGAAGAAGAGCATTTTAATGGCTGCACAGTTACTTTGTTTAGTTGCCATTTGCAAACAGACCTTAAAAAGGCCACATCACTGACCTGATGATCTCATTCACTCGAAATCCACAGTTTGTCCTAAATTGTGTCACATACTGTTTCTCGTTAGTTTTAATTGGTGACTTCAGACACGAGGGACGAGGATGACTCACGTCTTCATTAGAGATAGTTTGATTGATGATGTCATTGCGAAAATAAATAATTATAAAGTCAGTGGTAGAAAATGAAGGAATAATTTTATTTTACCTTTTGTACTGTTGGTTTCAGGTCTCGCCACTAGAGGGCATCAGTTCTTATTTTAGAAGTGGGACTTGTCTCCTGTCTCAGTGTCCTCTGTCTTGTCATGTGATGTCTGACTCCAGGACGCTGAGACCGGCCTCTGATGGAACCAGGACATCTGTTTGTGTTGTCGTTGTTGTTGTTGTTGTTGTTGTTGTTGACCATGTCTTGGAGACGAGCAGGGACAGAGGTAGTGGTGGCAGCAGGTTATTGAAACGCTGACAGACTGATGTGATCGGTGATGAACAGAACATTCTCTCACTTTAACACAGACAAACGACAGAAGCAAAGCAAAATGTGATTTGGTGTTGTGCGATAAATCAACATCGCAGCCTCAAGCGTGTTGTGGTGTTAACGTATTGAGTGGTTTCCACCTACAGCGTCACTGAGACGCCATCATTCATCAGCTGCTCTCTGTCTCCATCCGTCTCCTCGCATGTCCCCTTAATTTCTCAGTGGCTTTCTCAGTGGTCCCATCACTTGTCCTTTTTACTCCTGTGTCACATGTCTCATGTCTCCTAGTGGACGGCAGCTGCAGGTAGAAACTGTCTCTGTTTCCCTCCTGTGCAGTCGTCCCTCAGGAATCAATAAGAAATCCTGTCTGCGTAGAGAAAACACTGCTGCTCAGTGATTCGGACAAATTGACGTATTGTCAGTGTGACAGCCAGGAATGGTTCTGGAATTTCTCTCTCTCTCCTGGTCCACATCCAAAACGTTGACCCATCCAGTGTTTTATGACACCGTAACACTGGATGGATCCAGAACTTCACAGGAAAAGTTCTCGAGTGGCTTTGAGCATCTAACGCAGAGAAGTTGGTTCATTTGTTATCAATGGAAAGAGCAACACACTGGGCAAATGCTGTGCAGGTAAAAAAAACAGCAGCTAAATGAGGTGTTGTTGCTTTTGCAGTGTTGGATAAAGTAAGATTCTGACCTGATGATGCTGCTGGAGGAAAAGTCACAGGATCAATAAAGTTAGTGCGATTCACCTTGATG
>JAFBJQ010001345.1:122500-125000 GCA_016785345.1 Trinectes maculatus
AAACACTGCAGGTAGCAGGTAGATGTATTGATATATTTGTATCATCGTCCCATTCCCTCAGTATCAGATAAAAAACAAACCTAATCACTTCCTTCAGAATGACAACTGTTCAGGGACTAAAAATAAGACGAATGGCCAATGTGCTTTTCCCTGAGTGTGGTGGAAATGTTTCTGCTTCTCGTGTCGTTTCAGACTGGCGTTGTGACTCCGTGTTGAGCCGAGGTGTTTGCTCCCTTCAGAGGCAGGCGAAGATCTTCTCCTCGGTAAATTGGGAGATTCTGTCAAGAGAAGGAGCCAGAGGACCGACGGGGGGGGGGGGGGGGGGGGCGAACACCCCCCCTGCACCCACCCCCCCACAAAACCACCAAACACACAAACCCAACAAAACCCACCAACCCCTGCATGACTCACGTCTCTCTCTTCCACACTGTTAATGAGCCAGACGCCATTGAACATTTTCATTCTCCACAACCGGTTCGTTAGTGTCTTCTTCTCCACCGCGTCCTCATCTCCCTGCTCTCATCTCTCCCCTGGTGGAGGTTGTGTAACTTTGAGGTAATGAGGTGATCTGGTTGAACACTGCCGCTGTAAACGAGCTGTAAACCTCTGTAAACGAGGTTCCACACGTTTCTCCAGTCACTCTGACACCTGAACGCACACTGTTGGCAGCAACACACTCGACACACATCAACATTTCACTTCAGTGAACAAACACAACCACACCTGTTTGCTGTCTATCACGTCTTCTTCCTGGTTTGGATATAGCAGAATATTATTGTTTTATTATTTTTATAAAATAATCCAGATTAAAGATTATTATTATGAGAACTGGTGGGTCAGATTAGAATATGGCCGTCGAGTTAATCGTCTCTCTATTTCTCTTAAGATACAGTCTGGCGCCTGGGGACAGAACTCCTGGGTCCACGATCCCGAACCCACAACCCTAAATACTGCGAATTCAAACATCCGACGGTTCTTTTCAGAACTTTGTGAAAAAGTCCTGCACCAAACACTGCAGGTAGCAGGTAGATGTATTGATATATTTGTATCGTCCTCCCATTCCCTCAGTATCAGATAAAAAAACAAACCTAATCACTTCCTTCAGAATGACAACTGTTCAGGGACTAAAAATAAGACGAATGGCCAATGTGCTTTTCCCTGAGTGTGGTGTTGTATGTTTCTGCTTCTCGTGTCGTTTCAGACGGTCGTTGTGACTCCGTGTTGAGCCGAGGTGTTTGCTCCCTTCAGAGGCAGGCGGAGATCTTCTCCTCGGTAAATTGGGAGATTCTGTCAAGAGAAGGAGCCAGAGGACCGACGGGGGGGGGGGGGGGGGGGGGGCCCCCCCCCCCCCCCCCCCCCCCACACCCCCCCCACACACACAACCAAACACCCCCCCCCCCCACCACACACACACTGATCTGACAGGATCCGCTGAGACGTTTTTCTTGTGCTAACAAGAAGCTCCCGGAAAACACCTTATATGGAGGTTTGAGGAGGAGGAGGGAGGATGAAGGGATATAAAGAGGATCACGTCAGAGCCATTTTGTCTCTCTCTTCCCGACACACACACACACACACACACACACACACACACAGAGAGTCAGTTGTGATTGGTCTTCCAATGCTGCACCAGGAGACTTTGACAGTAGGAGGCCATCAGGGTGGAGTGTTAACTCCAGCTGTGACTCATCACTGACTGCTGCGTCCGGAGTCTCAGGAGTCATCAGTATGAAACCAGACCATGATTAACGAGCATCATTACTGACCTGGAGTCAGTTCACTCTGATGTACTGTCATGTTTTCACAACATGAAGCTGCTCTCATGAGTTCTGACTAATTTCATCCCTGAGTGAGTCTCTGATGGAACTGAACTATCATCATCATCATCAACAACAACAACAACAACAACAACAACAACCACATCAACATGTTTACGTGTGGAATTCATCAAATGTAACTGTGCAGGAAAGAGTCGACTCTGGATCAGTCCATTCATAATACGCTGTTTCCTGACTACGTATAGAGTCTTGAAGGTCAGGTCCTGCAGGTCAGGTCCTGCAGGTCAGTGACCTCGCCTCATGTTGTCATAATGTTCATCAGTCCCAGAAGGTCTTTTAATAACGTGACAATCCACTGGCCCTCTGCTTTGATTTGGCTCCAGGTGCCTCCTCCCGTCGAGGTAGATCTGGGATCGGATGAGGAATTTTGCTGGATGTTTTACGAGAACATCCAGCAGGTGGGAGGTGCAGACCTCACCTGGTCTGGACCTGGTCTGGACCTGGTCTGGACCTGGTCTGGAATCTCCTCAGCATCACCCAGAACGAAGTGGAAAACTTCTGCTGGAGAGGAAGACGTCAGGACTTCATCTTGTTTATACTGCAGACACAAACACGAGCAAACGCCCAGAGGTTACAGAGGTCGGATGGATGGATGGATGGATGGATGGATGGATAGGTGGATGGATGGGTGGGTGGATAGGTGGGTGGATGGATGGGTGGGT
>JAFBJQ010001345.1:127500-135371 GCA_016785345.1 Trinectes maculatus
AGCTGGACAGAAGAGTGAAGAGTGAAAAGGCCTCGACGCACAGACGTGTGAGTGAAAGTATGAATGACTTCCTGTCTCTGGAGACGCAGTGTGAAGACAGGGTGAAGGTGGAACCCTCTGACAACACGTTTATGTCTAATGACAGGAAACTCACCAATCAGACGACACGTGTGTCTGTGTTGGTCTGGTGTTGTGTTGTGTTGTGTTGTGTTGTGTTGTGTTGTGTTGTGTTGTGTTGTGTTGTGTTGTGTTGTGATAGAAACACGGTTCATGACAAAAAGACTGATATTGAGCAGCCAAACAGCGCCTCTCCTGAATCGATGGCCGAATCAGCAGCATCATCATCAAGCTGCTGATTGTTTCTCTCACTTTGTCAGATTTCTGTCGTCATGCGTTTTCTTCTCTGTGTAAAGGCAGCGATATGGAAACAGTAAAGGAAACGGTCTTTTTTTAACCTGACGTTTTATTAGGTTGATTTAAAAAAACGCCTTTTTATGCCTTTTCCCTCTGGTTTGATTTGTTTATGCATGAATTTTCTATCCAACGCTTTCCCACTTTGCCTGCATGAATGTTAATGTTAACATTTACACATGAAAACTATGGAAATGCGGCGTCACATCAGCCTTTTCATGTTCATAACAACACTCTGCATCGCAGGTCACAATCTGAATTTCAAATTCTGTTTATTTCCCCGTTTGAGACGAGTCACACCGTGAAGCCAAACCGCTGCCGACACGGTGACATCATGACGACAGAACTTCTCACACTGTTTGGATTATTCAGGAAAAAAATATCAATCATATCAATATGTCCTGGATGATGAGCTGCAGATGTTCTCATGTAGAGACGAGTCCATCACACAATCCTGCAGTCAGCTGTTTCCTACAGCTGTTAACTGAAGTGATATTTATATTATATTTGATATTTATATTATATTTATATTTATATTTATAACCCAACACCAGCTCATCCAGAACTTCACTTTTCTCCTGGTGCTTCCAGCTTCTTCTTCTTCTTCTTCTTCTTCTTCCTCCTAAATGGCCCCTGAGAGGTTTCTGAGTTCCTCTGATGGTTCCACCACTGGAGCGATAAACATGGATTCTTCATGGTGCCACGTCACCGGAGGTCAGCAGCAGTGTCCCAGGTGGATGGATGGATGGTCCCAACACACTGATCCATCACCAGGTACAAAGTAATGACTCCATGTAAAGATGGATGACATGACAACTCCCCAAAGCCAGTCTGTCCCCCCTGGTGGCTGGCTGCAGCATAGCTCATAAACCACACCCCTCAGTTTTAGCACATAAACAGTGAAAAGTGAAAGGTCACAATGAACAGATGATTTCTGTCACTCAGATGTTTGGTCCTGATGTTTGATTGGAAATAAAGACCTCAGGTGAAATGACTCGTCATGCAGGTATGATAATGTCTGAAGAGTCTGCACAGATCAAAACCTTAACGCAGAACTTTTTTTTAAATTTCCATGAAAATGACTGATTCATGATTGTTATTGATGTGAATGGATCAAGCAGTTTATAAGAAAAAGGTAAATCCCACTTTCCCGGTTTTCCGATTTACAGCTTGTGTCCAACCAGCATCTCGATCTCATCCGACATAAACATAATTAATGAGTGGCAGAGAGCAGCTGTTATTAGACTCGTTGTAATGACTCACATTAGTCACTGGGGGTTTTCTCTCTTTGCTGCCGCACCAGTGTGGCGTCTTTATTTGACAACCGCACTTAGACGAATGTCGCCACAGGAGAAATTACTGCAGGTCCAAAGGTCAAAGGGGATCAGCGTTAATCTCCTGTTGTTGATCGCAGACCGGTTTCACCTGGAGCCGCGTGAGAAACAAACCAAACAGAAGAGATACATATAAAATCAGACTGATGTGTTGCTGGCATTCAGGCTGATCAGTGCTGATCAATGCCGCCCTGTATGAGAGAGGCGTTTATTCAATGTGTGATCGTTGTGCTCTGAAAAGGGAGAAAGACATTTTACTACTCGGCCTTTATTGGAACAAACCAAATCGTAGCGTCCATTGTGAGAGGTGTTTTTCCATTTGCTTCATCTGAGTTCAGTGTCGTCTCTCTCACGTCTGTCGCACTGACGCTGCAGCAGCAGAGAAAAGCAGGTCACAACAAGGTCAGCGTTTTCCGCCGCGCACGAACATCTGATGATGTGACATGGTCATGATGTGCAGATCCAGTTCAATGCAGAATTCATTCCTGTGCCGGTGTCTTTTATTTGATGTGGAAAACGTCCTCAAGGTGCTTTGACAAAAATCTGAACTCGCACTTCCATGGCAACCAGGTGATGAGAAGTTATGAGGTGATGGTGTGATGAGAAGGTATGAGGTGGGATGAGAGGTGATGAGAAGTTATGAGGTGATGAGAGGTGATGAGAGGTGATGAGATGATGAGAGGTGATGAGAAGTTGTGAGATGATGAGGTGATGAGAGGTGATGAGGTGATGAGAGGTGATGAGAAGTTATGAAGTGATGAGGTGATGAGGTGATGAGGTGATGAGGTGATGAGATGATGAGAGGGGATGAGAAGTTATGAAGTGATGAGAGGTGATGAGATGATGAGAAGTTGTGAGATGATGAGGTGATGAGGTGATGAGATGATGAGATGATGGTGTGATGAGACGTTATGAGGGGATGAGAAGTTATGAAGTAATGAGAGGTGATGAGAGGTGATGAGGTGATGAGAGGTGATGAGAGGTGATGAGATGATGAGAGGTGATGAGAGGTGATGAGAGGTGATGAGAGGGGATGAGGTGATGAGATGATGAGGTGATGAGAGGTGATGAGGTGATGAGGTGATGAGGTGATGAGAGGTGATGAGATGATGAGAGGTGATGAGGTGATGAGATGATGAGAGGTGATGAGAAGTTATGAGGGGATGAGGTGATGAGGTGATGAGAGGTGATGAGGTGATGAGGTGATGAGGTGATGAGAGGTGATGAGAGGTGATGAGGTGATGAGGTGATGAGAGGTGATGAGGTGATGAGAGGTGATGATGAGGTGATGAGAGGGGATGAGAAGTTGTGAGATGATGAGGTGATGAGAAGTTATGAGGTAATGAGAGGTGATGAGGTGATGAGGTGATGAGGGGATGAGATGATGAGAGGTGATGAGGTGATGAGAGGGAAAACCAGCAGAACCGGAGGAACTCTGCTGCATGAGCCAACAGGAAAGAGGGTAAAATATTTTTAAAGAAACACTGCCATCTGCTGGAGGCTGACAAGGGCACGAGCAGCTCCATCAGATACGAAGGAACAGACTGAGTCTGGTTGATTCTGTCACAGCTGGTTAATCACATGATCTGACTGCAGGTGACACAGAAGAAATGTCAGCTGGTTTTGGACCAATGAGGTTATTTTGGAAATCGATAAAAGATACAATTGGTTATGGCCACAGAGAGACAGAGAGAGAGACAGAGAGAGAGACACAGAGAGAGAGAGACAGAGAGAGAGACAGGCGAGCAGAGGTGACACTGTTAATGCTGTGTACTGAACCATGATGTTTAAAACAGACATTTCATCATGTGCTTCAGCATCGTCACGCTTCATCTGACCTCAGCAGACACGTCCAACACAAAAATAATTAAATAGAAGAGTTCTGTGTGTGTGTGTGTGTGTGTGTGTGTGTGTGTGTGTGTGCGTGTGTGTGTGTGTGTGTTGTATCTTCTCCAGTCCTGAACAGACGCAGCATGAAGCTGAAGTGTGTGTCCTTCTGTAACGTGTGGATCAGCTGTGGACCTCACAGTTCCTCTGCAGTGACTCCAGCTGTTCATCAACATCTGGCTCACACAGGTTGTGTGTTTCCTCCCCTGCAGCTTATTGGCATCCAGATCGAACCATTTGCCGCCTGGACAGTGCACTGGGGATGAATGGCGGCTGTGTTGTTGTTTGCAGCTCTGGTGCAGTTGTGCGTCCGTCCGTTAACGAGCACGGTGAGAGCTCTGCCTTGAGTCATATTTAAATTAGGTTTCAGTCCAACTTCTATTCACGCCACCGCGCTGGATCAATACTCAGACAAGTCACGCCGCAAATACAGAACCCAGTGACACATTCTGCCTACAGATACATATGACTGATTATATCTCTGTGTGTGTGTGTGTGTGTGTGTGTGTGTGTGTGTGTAAAAGAAAGAAATAGCAGTTTATTATTGTAGTTTAAATGATGTTATTTGCTGTCTTTCTTTCTATATGATGACCTGGATGTCATATTTCACATTTCATTATATAACGCAGCACATTGACGCCTTCACGTTGGAGCTGATCAACTTAACTGAATTATTAGTTATCACTTCAAACCCCGATCAAACACAATCAATCAGCTGTTTGCCACAGAGATGATGTCATTGTGCGTTTCATGTTAACATCAGCGTCTGTCGGGCCAAATGACTGCAGCTGCTTGAACAGATGAACAAACCTTATAGGTTCCTGTCTCGCTCCTTGTTTCTGATGAAATCATTAAAATAATTAGTTGTACTCAGGCGCTGGCGCTGCATTTATCCCTTCACCATATTAACTGTGGCAGAAGCTGAATGGTAATTGGCATTCGGGGGTAATTGAATCATTAATCATGAATTAATCTGCTGCAGGTTTAAATTGGTTCACACAGAGAACCTCAGTGATGGAAACGTGATGTGATCAGGGGACATACGTCAAACAGCAGTGCGTCCAGATGTTTCCCTCACACCGCGTCCACTTTTATCGTCTTTACGGAGAAGTGATACAGTCAGACCGCAGGGCACGAGCAGAGAGCATCGCTCACTCAGGTCCATCTCATCACGGGGGTCAAAGGTTAGCAGTCGACAATCCATCCAAACCTTCCCCTCTGGGGGGTTCGCTGTGTCTCTGCTGGGACCACACACACATTAAAGAGGTTATAAATGCAGCAGTGGAGCAGTAATTGCTCCATACATCTTTCCATCCCTTGGGAAACAGAGGATAGTGCTGGCTGTCTGGGAAAGGGGAAAAGGGGAATAAGGAAATCAATACCCACCTCACAACTGATCAGACAAAAAAAAACAGCGTCACATTTTCACCAAAATATTAGGTCCTTTAAAATAGACACAACAAACTATTGTGTTCAACATATATGATCTACATTAATATGTACAGACGTTCAAAAACCCTGTGACCTCAGCGATTGATTAGTCAATCGACAGAGACATAACAACAACAACAGCTGCTTCAGAAACAGATGACACAGTCACTTCATTGTGTCATTATTTCAAAATCAATCCGCACTGAAGAATCCACCGCGAGCAAAGGTCAAAACATGTTGACAGAGACGTTTATTACAAATCAAGTGTTTTCATCAGGGGGAAATGGTTTTGATTGGTTTTGAAGATGTGATGCTTCTTTCAGCGACGTCCACATCAGTGTGGTTGGTTACACAAAACAAGACTTTTGAATTGAGGCTTTAACGATTAAAAGTTAAAAGTCAGATAAGACAGACAATAATCGTTAGGTTAATCAATAATGAAAATGATCTGTTTATTTTTTAACCTTTGGTGCCATCTATGGAAGAATTGTAATTTGCATTTGTTTATGCAGGAAGGAATGAACCACGTTCTTCCAAAAGAAGAAGCAGGAAGTAGAAGAAACATGCATCACTCGTCCGATTACTAATGGCCTCCATGAACATCATGTCACTATGTGAGCACCTCGGGTTCCTGTCCTCACGAGAACTTTTCTGCTTCCTGATACAGAAAAGATTCATCGTTTATTAATTCCCTCATCTTGTCCGTTTCAATCACTTCCCGACAAACGACAAATGAACGTGTCGCCCCTAAAATAAACACGGCGGCATATTCCATACGGATTGGCTCGTTATAATCAGGACAAGGGAACACGTCATATCGATGAAAGATGCTCGGCGGTGCAGAGCGTTGCATCACCTCGATGGACGTCGTACACGCCGCCATCTCCTTCTGCATTGGGGGGGGGGGGGGGGGGGGGGGGGGTTTGGGAAGCTTGAGCGAAGCAGAATTTAACAATGGCAACACTTTTCATTCACTATTGACTTCTTTTTATTACAAGCTTAATGGCTGCAGGCGTTGGCCACGGCGAGGGAAGCTGAATGGCTGCAGGCGTTGGCCACGGCGAGGGAAACATCATCATGCTGCTGTCTATCTGACCACAGGAGCTTTAAATGAGCTTTATGTTGCTGTGGATTCAGTCTCCCGGGACAAATGGAAAGCCGGTATCAGCTGGCTGCAGGCTGCAGGCCACACTGTTACTGTTGGGATTAAGTTTGGCTTTTGTCACAGCTGGGTGTCTCTTCCTTTCATTTCTCCCACTCTGTGGGGGGAAACGCAGGTAAAAACTGTTTCCTGCCAATGAGTCACACGTTTGTTACACGTTGTGGATGAAAGTGTTCAGAGGCCACAGGAGCCAAAAGTTGAAATCAGGTTAGTTTCCAAACTGTTTCCTGCCCAGTCTGATGACGTCATCACGTCATCACGTCACGCATCGATGATGATGATGCTGTGGTGATGATGATGATGATGATGCTGTGGTGGTGATGGTGATGATGATGATGCTGTGGTGATGATGATGATGCTGTGGTGGTGATGGTGATGCTGTGGTGATGATGATGATGATGATGCTGTGATGGTGATGATGATGGTGATGATGAGGGTGATGATGATAATGATGATCATGCTGTGGTGATGATGATGCTGTGGTGATGATGATGATGATGATGATGATGATGATGATAATGATGATGATGCTGTGGTGATGATGATGCTGTGGTGATGATGATGATGATGATGATGATAATGATGATGATGCTGTGGTGATGATGATGCTGTGGTGATGATGCTGTGGTGATGATGATGATGATGATGATGATGATGATGATGCTGTGTTGATATTAGTTTGGTGACGGAGCAGTTTTCTGGCCTGAGGTCTGATTGTTAATCATTTTAATTAATAAAGTTCACTGCAGGAGTTTATGTGACGTTAACGTCGTCAGCTTTGCTTTTCAACCTCCTGCTGAGACATGTGTCATCAAATCCAAACGCTACAGGTAGAAAATAAATTGGGCTTTGACATCAAAGAGTGCTTCAGTTACACCTGGAATAACCAATATTTATAATATTTATAATATTTATAATATTTATAATATTTATAATATTTATAATATTTATAATATTTATAATATTTATAATATTTATAATATTTATAATATTTATAATATTTATAATATTTATAATATTTATAATATTTATAATATTTATAATATTTATAATATTTATAATATTTATAATATTTATAATATTTATAATATTTATAATATTTATAATATTTATAATATTTATAATATTTATAATATTTATAATATTTATAATATTTATAATATTTATAATATTTATAATATTTATAATATTTATAATATTTATAATATTTATAATATTTATAATATTTATAATATTTATAATATTTATAATATTTATAATATTTATAATATTTATAATATTTATAATATTTATAATATTTATAATATTTATAATATTTATAATATTTATAATATTTATAATATTTATAATATTTATAATATTTATAATATTTATAATATTTATAATATTTATAATATTTATAATATTTATAATATTTATAATATTTATAATATTTATAATATTTATAATATTTATAATATTTATAATATTTATAATATTTATAATATTTATAATATTTATAATATTTATAATATTTATAATATTTATAATATTTATAATATTTATAATATTTATAATATTTATAATATTTATAATATTTATAATATTTATAATATTTATAATATTTATAATATTTATAATATTTATAATATTTATAATATTTATAA
>JAFBJQ010001345.1:135917-138417 GCA_016785345.1 Trinectes maculatus
ACAGCGTCACATTTTCACCAAAATATTAGGTCCTTTAAAATAAACACAACAAACTATTGTGTTCAACATATATGATCTACATTAATATGTACAGACGTTCAAAAACCCTGTGACCTGAGCGATTGATTAGTCAATCGACAGAGACATAACAACAACAGCAGCTGCTTCAGAAACAGATGACACAGTCACTTCATTGTGTCATTATTTCAAAATCAATCCGCACTGAAGAATCCACCGCGAGCAAAGGTCAAAACATGTTGACAGAGACGTTTATTACAAATCAAGTGTTTTCATCAGGGGGAAATGGTTTTGATTGGTTTTGAAGATGTGATGCTTCTTTCAGCGACGTCCACATCAGTGTGGTTGGTTACACAAAACAAGACTTTTGAATTGAGGCTTTAACGATTAAAAGTTAAAAGTCAGATAAGACAGACAATAATCGTTAGGTTAATCAATAATGAAAATGATCTGTTTATTTTTTAACCTTTGGTGCCATCTATGGAAGAATTGTAATTTGCATTTGTTTATGCAGGAAGGAATGAACCACGTTCTTCCAAAAGAAGAAGCAGGAAGTAGAAGAAACATGCATCACTCGTCCGATTACTAATGGCCTCCATGAACATCATGTCACTATGTGAGCACCTCGGGTTCCTGTCCTCACGAGAACTTTTCTGCTTCCTGATACAGAAAAGATTCATCGTTTATTAATTCCCTCATCTTGTCCGTTTCAATCACTTCCCGACAAACGACAAATGAACGTGTCGCCCGTAAAATAAACACGGCGGCGTATTCCATACGGATTGGCTCGTTATAATCAGGACAAGGGAACGCGTCATATCGATGAAAGATGCTCGGCGGTGCAGAGCGTTGCATCACCTCGATGGATGTCGTACACGCCGCCATCTCCTTCTGCATCGGGGGGGGGGGGAGCTTGAGCAAAGCAGAATTTAACAATGGCAACACTTTTCATTCACTATTGACTTGTTTTTATTACAAGCTGAATGGCTGCAGGCGTTGGCCACGGCGAGGGAAACATCATCACGCTGCTGTCTATCTGACCACAGGAGCTTTAAATGAGCTTTATGTTGCTGTGGATTCAGTCTCCCGGGACAAATGGAAAGCCGGTATCAGCTGGCTGCAGGCTGCAGGCCACACTCTTACTGTTGGGATTAAGTTTGGCTTTTGTCACAGCTGGGTGTCTCTTCCTTTCATTTCTCCCACTCTGTGGTGAAACGCAGGTAAAAACTGTTTCCTGCCAATGAGTCACACGTTTGTTACACGTTGTGGATGAAAGTGTTCAGAGGCCACAGCAGCCAAAAGGTGAAATCAGGTTAGTTTCCAAACTGTTTCCTGCCCTGTCTGATGACGTCATCACGTCATCACGTCATCAAGTCACGCATCGATGATGATGATGATGCTGTGGTGATGATGATGATGATGATGCTGTGGTGGTGATGGTGATGGTGATGATGATGATGCTGTGGTGATGATGATGATGATGATGATGATGCTGTGGTGATGATGATGATGCTGTGGTGATGATGATGATGCTGTGGTGGTGATGGTGATGATGATGATGCTGTGGTGATGATGATGATGCTGTGGTGATGATGGTGATGGTGATGATGATGATGCTGTGGTGATGATGATGATGATGATGATGATGCTGTGGTGATGATGATGATGCTGTGGTGATGATGATGATGCTGTGGTGGTGATGGTGATGATGATGATGCTGTGGTGATGATGATGATGCTGTGGTGATGATGATGATGCTGTGGTGGTAATGATGATGATGATGATGCTGTGGTGATGATGATGCTGTGGTGGTGATGATGATGATGATGATGCTGTGGTGATGATGATGATGCTGTGGTGGTGATGATGATGATGCTGTGGTGATGATGATGATGATGATGCTGTGGTGATGATGATGATGCTGTGGTGATGATGATGGTGGTGATGATGATGATGCTGTGGTGATGATGATGATGATGATGATGCTGTGGTGATGATGATGATGCTGTGGTGATGATGATGGTGGTGATGATGATGATGCTGTGATGATGATGCTGTGGTGATGATGATGGTGATGATGATGATGATGATGATGATGCTGTGTTGACATTAGTTTGGTGACAGAGCAGTTTTCTGGCCTGAGGTCTGATTGTTAATCATTTTAATTAATAAAGTTCACTGCAGGAGTTTATGTGACGTTAATGTCGTCAGCTGTGCTTTTCAACCTCCTGCTGAGTACGAGTCATCAAATCCAAACGCTACAGGTAGAAAATAAATTGGGCTTTGACATCAAAGAGTGCTTCAGTTACACCTGGAATAACCAATATTTATAATATTTATAATATTTATAATATTTATATTATTTATAATGTTTATAAAGTTCTCAGCTCTGCGCCGCCTGTTCCTCTCCTTCAGCTGATTGGTTCTGGATTGATAGAGCTGTGATATCTTCATCTTGATATCTCCTGACCTCTGACCTCAC
>JAFBJQ010001345.1:145917-200917 GCA_016785345.1 Trinectes maculatus
AGCTGGATTTTAGATTTTAGATTTAATGTGACTTTTATCTGCTGGATAAAAGGAAATAAAATGCACTTTAACTTTAACGCTACGACAAAAAAGAGATTTTTACCCACACTTCATTCGATTCATACGAGAAACCAAAGTTCTCTGACGTTAAATAACATCGGAATGTAAACGTGGAGAAATTTAAAAACAATGTTTTCTTTCTGCTGTTTGATGCGAGTTTAACTGTTAACAGTTAAACAGCAAAGTTCAGTTCTCACAATAATGGCAAATATTTAACCCACCATTTTATATATGTGTCATGTTTCACCTGCCGTTTATGATGAGGAAGAGGTTTGACTTTTGCTGCGTGTGTGTGTCTGTGCGTGTGTGTGTCTGTGTGTGTGTGTGTATGTGTGTGTGTGCGTGCTGCGGGCGCGCTGATTCAAAAGAGGAAGGATTGCGTGAGACAGGAAGTGACTCAGTCCCTGTTGATTTCAGTATCTCCCCCAGTTGCCACAGAAACCCCGCGGTTGTCATGGCGACGGGTTCCGGTGTGAGTGTTGACGTGCTGCTGCGAGGGGGGGGGGTCTGAAAGAGCAGCGTGGTGAGCTGTGCGAGGTTGCGGCGTGTGCCAAATCTCCCGCATGTCTCACCTGCTCTGTTGCTGCCACACATTCCTGGATTTCAGGAAAACTCCTGGAATTCACCTGCGGTGGTTCCCTGTTAACCTGGAGGCAGCAGGACGCACTGACCGCCGTTAACTGTTGTGTCAGCGATTCTGGATTCAGTTTAGCTCGTAGGTAACGGAAAGTAAACGAACAGTTGATGAAGGTTACATGAGCTCTCTTTCATGTTTGCACCACAGTAAACTCTGGCGACCTTTGACCTTGTCACTCACGTGTTCCCCACCTCTCAGCTTCACGTTCATCGTCGTGTAAAGTGAGAGGAAGTGGCGTTGACAGAATGCTCAGAATGCTGGGAGTGTGTGTGTGTGCAGGCGCAGAGTGGAATGTCGGGAATGCCGGTGACGGGTGCACAGCAGGGTGTGAGAGCGTACCTGTGCACCGTGTGGGTCCTCATGTCGGACGTGTCACTCAGCGGAGACTCTGTCAGCGCCGAGATGCAAACGCTGTCAAAGCTCCCATTTCCATATGGTGAGGCGTTTTATCGGCCACATTTGACTGTGCAGCGAAGCAGTCGCCCGTGACGCCGTTTCAGACATTTTACTCGCCGCCTCTGCTTCCAAAAGAAAAATCTATTCAAATCCAAAGAAAGGATGAGAAAAAAAAATGGTTCCGTTGTTCCGATGTGGCGTCTTCAAGAAGCTCGTTTCCATTTTAAACACAACCCAAATATTTGACACTCACAGAGAACATGGAAGGGAGGAAACCGGAATCACACTGTATCTGAACGAGTGGATTTATTTACTGCTTTATCGGAACGTTTCCTCTCCCTCTCTGCTCAGACTCCGTGTTGGGAATGCTGTCGGACATGTTCTCGACACACGCCGTCGTTATGTTTTGCGTTTTGAAGTGGGGACTCGTCTGGCGTTACGGCGCGAGGCCTGTAAGTCGCTCACTCGGCAGATGATTCCAGTGAGCGGCGTGGTTCTTTGTGGCCGGAGGTGGAATAAAGGTTGTGACTCCTCGGGGAAGTGCGTTTGTGTCTGTGCAGAGGAGGAGAGTGTGTCGTTATTCAACCGATCGTACGATTGTGTAGCTGCAAACTGTCAGATACAGAAACTCACATTTCAGGAACATTCACCTTCACTTTCAGGTGCTAATAAGGCTCCTGTGGGCCTTTTGTTTCGACCCTGAGTGAACTTTGACCTGGCCTGTTTGGTATCGGCGACCGGCAGGATCCGCTGGTTCCAGCGTCGACGTCCATCTTTGATTGTAGTTTTGGTAGTTGACTGTTCTGGGTTCTTATCGCTGTGATATGAGCTCATTAGCATATTAAATCAACTTAATGAAGACAATTAATAATGACGCGCAACAATTAAATATCTAAATGTTACAGGACATGGTCTGAGGGTGTAAACGTGTGTGTGTGTGTGTGTGTGTGTGCGTGCGTGTGTGTGTGTGTATCCTGTGTTGTTTATAAAGGGCTGAACAGTAAGCTGCAGTAAAAACAGTGGTAAGCTAACAGGATTTGCAGTCGTCACACAGTGTGTGAGTCTGCTGCTGCTGCACATGTGATGAGTGTGCGTTTTCACGTTCAGGCTTATTTACAGAACCAGAGTCAGAAGAACCACGTCTAACGAGCGTTTTGTGTAAACGATGCAAATGACAGGGTTCAATGTGTTGATCTGAGAATAATTATCCACTTTTTTCTTTTTGTCTTTGTGTTTTTTGTGTTACCCAGTTGTGTCTCCCTCACTGTCTCTGTTTCAATGATACAAGTTTACAAGGGTCTCCAGGTTCTGCTGAACAACATTGTGTGTCCGTGTATTTTTGATTTCTGATGTGATCAACGGTCCGATTGGTTCCACTGTGTGTGTGTGTGTGTGTGTGTGTGTGCGTGTGTTTGTGTGTGTTCATTCGTTTGATCGATTGTCTGTCACCTCTGACAAACACACATTTTGTGAGTGAAGGATGACAAGAAAACAAAATGTGACAGTAAAGAATGACGAGCATGTAACCTGCTGTTTGGACAAATGGTGCCGATGGAGTTGAGGGGTGTGACTATGAGGTTACACCACTGACAGATGACATCACTGACAGATGACATCACTGACAGGTGACATCACTGACAGATGACATCACTGACAGGTGACATCACTGACAGATGACATCATTGACAGGTGACATCATTGACAGGTGACATCACTGACAGATGACATCACTGACAGGTGACATCACTGACAGATGACATCATTGACAGATGACATCACTGACAGGTGACATCATTGGCAGGTGACATCATTGGCAGGTGACATCATTGACAGGTGACATCACTGACAGGTGACATCACTGACAGATGACATCATTGGCAGGTGACATCACTGACAGGTGACATCACTGAGCGTATGGTTGAATGCTGTGACTGTGAAGCTTTGATTGATTGATTGATTTGATGCTGAAGAAACTGGGTCAGACGTCATGATTGACAGGTGAGATGACAGCAGGTGTATGAGGGACCTCGTTACCGCGGCTCCGCCCCCTGATCACGCTCTGGATTATAATGACGTCACGTGTGTAAGATGGCGGCGTCTGTACCAGAGACTTGTTGACATTGTCTTGTGTGTAGTGGAGATGGACCTGCAGTGCGGACTGTAACGTTGTCACATGTTTCATTGTGAAACGACGAGTGTGGTTTCACAACGTTGTGATATTTGTGTAAACGTGGGGGTTGTTGCAACGTCTTCCTGTTTAAATCTTCCCCTCGGGAGAAGCCGTTTGTGCGTCTGTTTGTGTGGCGTTCGATCCTTCGTGCACAGTGGCGTGTCGTCATGCCACTGCAGCGTGGACGGCTCTTCCTTCCTGTCTGACGACACTCGCCCGCAGACACACAAAGATGTTTCACACTTCAGAGACGAGGAGGCCGCTGCTGTTGGATCACAGCAGGGTTTTTACAGTGTAACTCGGTTTGTTGCATTAAAGCCGCCGAGCTTTGGCGAGTCGCCTGTAACTTCCTGTTTTCAACCGTTTCCAAACTCTCCTGCGACGGTTACGTAACGTCAGGTGTCGACTTTGTGTTGCTACAGGCAGAAAATGGCACAAGAGCCAAGTGTGGAGCTCTTTTCATCCTGATAGGCTCCCTCCTCAGGAGACTGACCCCTGACCCCTGACCCCTGACCCTGTGCAGGGTCTGTTGGATCCAGGCGTGAACGTTATTGTTTTTGTTCAGTGCAGGTTCCACGAGAGATGAATTGCTGAATTCTTCAACACAATTAGCAGATTAATTGACGACATGAAGGATCATGAATGAGCCGCAGTCGTGCTTTTATTTTGTAGTTGTTGGAGGAGAGAAAAGGGCACCGCCCACAAAGACGCAGACCCACACCTCTGGAAATTCACAGTGAGACATATTAAACTTCACTGACGCCGCCAGCGTAGGCAGCAGCTCACACTCGATTTTCCCCCGATGAGGGTAAGAGGTTGGACTTCAGCCCTCCAGACGTTTCTCTGAAACACGCACACTCTGTGTCTCTGTGTGTGTGTGTGTCTCTGTGTGTGTGTGTAGCCGCCTGTTGTGTAAATGTTACCTGCTGCCTGTTTCCCGGGAAGCAACAAAGCCCTTCATGAGTCACAGGCTGGCAGTTAGGAGTGAGGGAGGAGTGAGCCGGGAATGAAAGGGAGAGGGATCAGGGCTCCATAAAGGCCCCGCAGCTCCCGGTCCCACCCATACTCCACCCCCCCCACCCCCCTCCCTCCCCCCCGCCTCTCACCTGGGCGTCTGTGAAACCTGACACGCCAAGTTACTTTTCCAGTTTGGATCATCCTAACACAACCTGGGAACGGTGTCCCGAGCTGAGGAGCAGGGAGCTTCAATGGCTGCCGGATAGATTTGACCCGACGGGCCCCTGAAGGAGGCCTCCAGCTCCGCAGCAGGTCAAAGGTCACAGCTTTTGGCCGGGCTGTGCTTGTAATTAGGAAAGAATTTGAGCGTCTTAAAGTGACTCTATAAGAAACAAGGTCGATGGACTTTACATTAAGCAGGAACATAAGGTCACAAGCAGAGAGATGAATGTTTATATGTATGTGTGTGTGTGTGTGTGTGTGTGTGTGTGTGTGTGTGTGTGTGTGTGTAATGTATATACTGTTGATGTGTGTGGGTTGTGGTGTTGGTTTGACGCCACCTGCTTTACAGTCACTAACTTTAACCATCGGTCACTTGTTGTTAAACTGTTAAATAAAAACAGTTTGATTTTTTTAAAAGTGCAAATAATGAAGGAGGCAGGAAAAAATAAGGTGAAAGTGCAGCAGATAAGATTTAAGTGCAATATTTTTTTTTCTCATGAGATTTTACTAAACATGTGGAACATGGGCTCTGTGTGTGTGTGTGTGTGTGTGTGTGTGTGTGTGTGTGTGTGTGTGTCCTGTCAGCTGGTGCACAGATTCCAGCGCTGCAGTAAAGCATGTAATGGGCAACTTGGCCCTCGCTCCTCTGGCTCCTCCCCCTCTTCCTGCCGTCGTCTCTGTGTGTCGTGTCCGTGTCAGGCGGCTCTGGGCTGCGTTCAGGAGACGCGGGTTCCAGCTCGCTGCGCCGCTGGTCCCGCTCGGCGTCGCACAGGAAGAGGTGGAGAGTTGTGGGAAAACCCGGACATTGTGCTGCCGTCAGATAACGATCACCACAAACGATTTGCCTTTCCAGCTGTTCCTTAAACACACACACACAACCTGCGGCTCACGCACACGTGGACACATCTGTTAGAGCCGCGACTGAATAGCAGTGATGCAATCACTTGACCTTTGCCCTCTCTTTTGTCTGAAAGTGGCGTCCGGCTTGGCCTGGTTGTATTTGTTGTTGGTCAGACTTGTGTGTTGTGTAGCTCTGCCTGCGTATTTCCTACCTCATGATCCGTGAACCTACTCGTCAGTTACCTGTTTACGTTGCGAACAACTTTCCAAACACAACTGTGATGTTTGCTGAATGACTAAGTAAAACTCCGGTGAATATATATATATATGCTGACTCTGCAAGTTCCACATCCAAAGTCGGCGAGTTTCATCCAGGGTCATCACGCACACACACACATGATATCCAGTCATTTAAGGTGGAATGTCGTTTTTAAACGCATTCGCTCAGGCTCCGATGCCAAACAATGACACGCGTGGAGCAACATAGACACAATGCAAACACAACAGAGGACGTCCGAGTCGCCGTGTCTTCCTGCAGAGACAGGATCAGTACAGCCGAGCTCTTCCTATGAGGTCGACCTCTGACCTCAGCACTTCCTGTCAGCGCGCAGAAGGGATGAGGTCACGACTCCCGACGTTTCCGTGTTTGAAGATGAACATGAGTTGGTGACTTTTAGAATAGTTGTGTTGTGATTGACGTCCAGTTGTAGCTGTTTGTGTTTGTCGTCGTTGTAGCTGTTTGTGTTTGTCGTCGTTGTAGCTGTTTGTGTTTGTCGTCGTTGTAGCTGTTTGTGTTTGTCGTCGTTTGGTCGTAACTGCGTCTTTAAACGCGGTTTTATCTCTGAAAGGTTTATGGGACGTCTGTGGTTTGACATGAACGTCTCATTAGTCGAGCTGCACATTCCACACAGTGCTTTCATATTTGTGTCTTTTTTTGTTGTTGTTGTTGTGTTTTTTGTTTATTTGTATTGTAAACAGGCCTGTCAGTGTGACGATCCGGATCAGAACCCGTTTCTCCTCGCTGCTCTCTGATCATGTTGGACCCGCTGACGTCCCGCTCAGAGCCGCTGTTCCCCCCCCGGCTGAGTGGAGGGCGTGTCGGTGTTTGTGTTCGCCTGGAAAAGGGTGTGGCGTCCCGATGAAAGAGCCATTCGCCGGCAGCCTTCATGGAGCCTTTCACTGCTCCGGCATGGAGTGAAAGCAGGGGCTTGTTCCCGGCGGGCGGGTCCAGGCCCCCGATCCACGGCTGGGCCACCTCGGCCTGAATAGCGGGCCTGTGTGGCGACCCCGTGTCGGCGCTTCCTGGGAGGGAAGTTGTTTCAGCTGTGTTGGCCGGCGCTCGGCAAAGTGTGGGGGTGCATGTTCATGTGTTTGTCTGAGAACCAAACGTCTTTACCAAGAACGCCACGGCACAGAAACAGATAACGAGACGGCGTTTCACGATCAGCAGTTATTTTGTATGAAATCAGCTGATTGTGTGTGTGTGTGTGTGTGTGTGTGTGTGTGTGTGTTAACCTTGTTGTTGCCTGGTCGAGGCCTGATTTTACTGAGCAGATGATTAAAAAAGGGTTGTTTACACGTCTTCACTCGGCCAGGTTTGACCTCGCCGCCTGTTCTCATTGTCGAATTCCTCGCCGCCTGTGATAAACTCAAGGTTTTTTTTTTCCATCGTCGGCGCTGATATCCGAGGATGAAGAGACGTTTGTATGGTGGAAAGATAACAGGCCAGTGACATCATCACACGTTACGTCATACGTTCTCACTGAGGGAACTGAGGTTCACTGGTACAATGCAGGGGGGGGGGGCGCTGTCCCAGTGTGAGACTGTCTCAGCATGTCTCCTCCGTGTCCCAGGCCGGACATGGACACAGTCAGGAATGTGACTCCACTAAATGACCGAAAAGAAACAAAATGTGAAAAACGTCTGGGAGCCGCGGGTTCAGGAGGAGAGAGGGTCACCAGAGGACCATATGTCACATGACCTCTCGTCCTGTGGTGCGGGTTGTGTGACGCATGTTGGCTGTGGTGTCCCTGCAGGTGGATGGAGGCGTGTCTGGACGAGGAGCTGCCGCCCACCACGGAGCTGGAGGAGGGGCTGAGGAACGGCGTCTACCTGGCCAAGCTGGGCAACTTCTTCGCCCCGCGCACCGTCTCCCTCAAGAAGATATACGACCGCGAGCAAACGCGTTACAAGGTGAGGACGCAGGTGGTGTGTTTATTATCCATCACAGGAAGAAACACACAGACGTCAGAGGGTTGTTAGGAAAATAACACAACGTGAGTCCAAACAGCCTAAGCAGGTACGATTGTATATTGAGTCAATAAAGGGAAACAAATTCTCCCACTGCAAACAATATTCACCAAAAACAATATGGATATCGGCCGCTGTCATAATATCCCATTTAAAGGGATATTTCCACTGACTATACACAGCATGTCCCTCGTACTGCTGCTGCTGTGGACGTCTTCCTGTCACTCAAACACACTAAACACCATTGTGTTCTTAAACACAAATGTGATTTGGTGATTAAATAAGATGTAACTGCTGTCTTCAGTGACGTGTTATTTGTTGTGTTGACTGTTAAGTGTGTCACAGTCGTACCTGAGCGTTGTGAAGCGCCTTGTTGAGTCAACAACGTGTTTGTTGTTTGTGTTTGTTTTTTTTTTCCCCTCACAGGCGACAGGACTCCACTTCAGACACACAGACAATGTCATCCAGTGGCTCAACGCCATGGCAGAGAAGGGACTGCCCAAGGTGAGCAGACACACACACACACACACACACACACACCACTTCACATGTTCACATGCAAATGAGCCCAATTATCTCTAGGTGCATTCATGCTAATTATAATAATTGGAGTCAGACCTGTGGTTATTTTAAGAAAAATTATTTCTTGGGGGATTTTCTTTTTCCACTCAGGTTTTTTTTTATAATGACTTGGACCATTAAATTAAAAATCACATTACAGTACACAGAATGCAAACGTATGAAGTTGTTGTCACATGGTAAAGTCTCTGCCACTGTTAAGTCAAAAGATGTGAAATCTAAGCTGTTAGTTTTGTAAAAACTACAAAATATGTTTACAATTACATTCCTGATGGTTTAAGAACACACACACACACACACACACACACGTTTATAGATTTCATTAAGCTGCTCTTCTGAGAATTTCCCACCTTCCTAGTTCCTGAGTAAACTGCATTACGTTGCATGAATAAAAAAACGTCTCTGCAGCATTGGCGGCGTCATCAGAAAACGTCATTGGCGGCGTGTGGACGCAGATTCGCGTTGTGTAATTCCTCGTCTGAGTGAACCTCCTGATTCACTCCCACACACACACACACACAGACACACACACACACATGCTGCGACACGCTCTCACAGGCCTGCCGCTCTGATCCACTCTGTGTCACTGACTCTGTTTCAGATCTTCTACCCTGAAACCACCGACATCTATGACAGAAAGAACATGCCGCGCTGCATCTACTGTATTCATGCACTCAGGTACTCGCTCTCTCTGCGTGTGTGTGTCGCACTCACACACACACACTCACACTCACACATACACACTCTGACATCTTTTATGAGGTGACCGGAGCTGTTTTTCTGGCAGAGAGAAGAATTCAGCATCACGAGTAACAAAGGTGGATGTGATTGTTCCACCTCAGGGGGAAATGAATGCAATCACTAGTGTAAACAACGTGTGTGTTGTCTCGTCACGATTCTGCTGCTGTTCCTTCTCAGGAAGCTGCAGCTTCATACAAGCGTCAGAAACATCTGTTTTCTTCGTTCGGTCTGACCTTTTGACCTTTTTGAAGCTCCAGTTTGTGTTCCTGATGTATCCCGTCACTGCGGCGGTTAGGTTGTATCATTGTGAAATTGTCGTATTGCTTCCCTCACTGTGTTGTGTCTCGGTCTGGTTCTTGCAGCCTGTACCTGTTCAAGCTGGGCCTGGCCCCTCAGATCCAGGATCTGTACGGCAAAGTCGACTTCACCGGTGAGACTCTGTTTTCATCCCTTTCCCTCATTCCGCCCCCGTTGACCCAACTGGTTCCGATGGAATCCAGGTCATTTCAAACGCCACAGTGTTGGCAGTGTTCCCATGAGGTGACTAATGTGTCTGCACCCTGAAAGCAGCCGTGGTGGTGAATGCTGCGAGTCAGCGTGTTGGAGTCATGGACACCTCTCCTCTCTGGAAATGTAAAAGTCATTAGTAACAGTGGGAGTGTTTTTCCTGTCAGCAGCTTTCCCGCTCAGCTCTGTGTCCCATATCCCAGAGTCAGGAATCTAATTATCTCACAAGAGCCAGGAACACTGTGTCTCTCACTTCCCTGAGTCCCCCCCCCCCCCCCCCCCCCCTCACATCCATCCATGATGTGTCCCCCCCCCCCCTCCTTCTCACATCCATCCATGATGTGTTCCTTCTGTTCTGCTCTCTCTCTCTCCCTCCCAGAGGAGGAGATCAACAACATGAAGAGCGAGCTGGAGAAGTATGGAATCCAGATGCCGGCCTTCAGCAAGATCGGTGGGATCCTGGCCAATGAGCTGTCTGTGGACGAAGCCGCATGTGAGAAGCCTGTGATGTCACGGGGAGGGAGGGGGAGGGGCCACGATCTGACAGCAGCACATATCGTTATACGCTACATCACATATTCACATTTGATGAGTCTGTGACTGAAGATGCAGGATCACACATCAGAGGATGAAATGTTGATACATAATACAGTTTTTATTTATTCTGTACAAATGGGACACACACAGCCTCTCACCAGTCTTCTCCCCCGTCCTCAGTACACGCCGCCGTCATCGCCATCAACGAGGCCATCGACCACGGCGTGCCAGAGGGCACCATGGCTGCCATGCAGAACCCCAACGCCATGCTGGTCAACCTGGACCACAACTCTGCCCGCCAGTACCACGACACTCTGTACCAGGCCAAGGGGGAGAAGGTGGCCAGCTCACGGAAACGGGTACGTGTGTCTTTAGAAGGCCTGGAATGAATGGAATGAAAGGAATGCGAAACTCTTCAGCCCTGGATTTGACGGCAGTTTCTTCAGAAAGTCTGAACCAGAGAGTAAAAGTTGGTAAGATGGTGATGGTCAGTGCGGCTGATGATGTGTCGCTCTGCTCCAACAGCAAATGGAGAACGCCGACGCAGAGAGAGACGTCTACGACGAGCTTCTCACACAGGCTGAAATCCAGGGCAACGTTAACAAGATCAACGGTAAGTCACACATTTACTCTCCCATGTGGCGACACGTCTCAGTTTCCTACGCTACGGCCAGTAAACGCCGACCTTCCTCCGACAGTGAGCAACGCTCTGAGGGCGGCTGAAGGCGCTTTGCTGAGTGGCGACGAGGAGAAGCTGTATGAGGCCCTCAAAGCCATGGGCGTCCAGAACCTGCAGGCGCAGAACAAAGGCTGGTACCTCAAACAGCTACAGGCTAACCGCGAGAACAAAGAGCAGGTCAGGACCAGCGGGAAATGAAAAATGTCTGCGTGGTGTTGAAATGTCCGCGTCGTCATTCTAATCTCCCCTGGACTCTCTCCTCATTAGATGTCTCCCGGAGACGCTCTGAGTAAGGACGAGCTGCAGAGCGGTGTGGACGTCGCCAACGAGGTTGCAGAAGGCTACTTGAAGAGTATGCGTGCCGTTCGTTCACCCGAATACAAACTGTTTATCGCAAACCGCGGTCGTCTGACGGTTCCTCGCTGTTGCCCGTTTTCCGTTTGTGTGCAGTGTTGAAGGCGGTGGAGAGAATCAACGCCGCCATCAGAGCGGGCGTGGCGGAGAGGACGGTGGAGGAGCTGATGAACCCTGACGCTCAGCTTCCTGAGGTCTTCCCCAACGCTGCAGACCTGTACCAGAGAGAACTGTCCAGCCTGCAGCAGCAGAGCGCCGAGGTGCCCGCGACCAGAGATCCACCGCGACCAACATGCACGCTATCGTTTATGTCAGCCTGACATATGAGGTCAATATCTTCTCTCCGTCCCGCAGGGCTCGCTGTCTCACCCCGAGCTGCTCGTTGCCGTGGAGATGCTGTCATCGGTGGTGCTGATGAACGAGGCGATGGATGTCGGGGACCGCGGCGCCCTCTGGAAACAGCTGTCCAGCTCGGTGGCTGGTCTGAGTAATGTGGAGGATGAGTATGCACAGAGGTGAGCGCTCGCACTAACGCGTCTTCTGACGGGCCGAGGCAGAATAACGAAGCTGATGCGGGTCCATGTCCGTGTTCCTCAGGTACATGGATGAGCTGATGCGTCTGAAGGCAGCGGCCAGGGAGCAGGGCGTTGACTATCTGACCTGGAACGACATCCAGGCCTGCATCGACCAGGTCAACCTGGCTGTGCACGAAGAGCATGAGCGTAAGAGGGCGGAGACACAACCACATCTGCGTCAGATTCCACCGAGATCAGTTAACCAGAGAGTGCGCTGAGATCACGCGGCATCATGCGTGTGTTTGTGTGTTTACAGGCATCGCCGCCATCGGGTTGATCAACGAGGCCCTGGATGAGGGGGATCCCCTGAAGACCCTGGCCACGCTGCAGAACCCCTCGGCCAAGCTGACGGACGTGGACCCGTCTGTGGCTCAGCACTACCACGACAAGCTGCTGGAGGCCCGCAGGGAGAAGGCCCACGTAAGACACACACACACACACACACACACACACACACACACACAACCCGCTGTGCAGAGTTTTTTTTAAAAAAACAAAAGGGGTGAATGTGTATTTGCAGTGTAAAGAGCCTTTTGTGGTTGTTTAGATAAATGCTGTGTCTCTGTGAGGTTTTCTGATGTCACCACGAAGGGTTAATGAAACAGGAAGTGCGGCGTTTCACATGTCGAGCTGGTGGGATGCAGCAGACACGTGGGAGCGAGACCTGTGACTGTGGAGGCATCTCACACTCATCATGTGACTCAGAACCTCTGAGCGCCGTGTGACTCCACCACACCGCTGATGTCACGGTGCGATCGTCTCCTCGTCCTCCTCACTTCCTGTCCCAGAACATGTCTGTACGGGGTTGTGCGTGTGGGCTCGTGTCGCACTGCGTTTCTTGACGGCGCATCATTAGCACCCTGCTCCGTCGGACTCGTTTGCCTGTGTTATCTGCTGCGTTCCTGAACGTTGTGTGTTTTGTGCAGCGTATTTGCATGCGGCACCACAGTGGCGGCGTCAGAGCTGCAGGCGAGATACCGACACAGACACGGAAAAACGTGTGTGAACAGATGAATCATCTGTGTGTGGGTGAAATAAAGCCCCTCGTCCGCGTTCGACTTCCGGACACGTGGCTGCTGCGCAGACTGAAGCAGCTCGTCACACGTTAATGAAGAAAAATAAATAAATAAATAAAAACACACGGTGGGAAAAAAAGGTTTGGAAACGAGAACAAACTCTTTTTCCTGCCAGGAAAAAACAACCTGGGCCTCAGTCGCTTCCATAAAAGGCCAGAAAGCTGACTATTATATTAAATGGGCGAGACCCACGGGCACACACATGCACATACACGCACACACACACACACACAGAGAGAGAGAGAGAGCAGCCTCTGGTTGTTGGCTGCTGAATGTGGCTGTGTGAGGTGATGAGCTGAATCAGAGGAAGCGGGTGGAGGCAGGGAGGCGTTCCCCCGGCTGAGCTGACGGCAGCTCGACGGATCAGGGAATGATGGAGGTGGAGGTGGAGGTGGAGGAGGAGATGAGGTGAAGGTGTCCAGGTGGTCTGAGGTCAGAGGAGTGTTTTGGATGAGGTCTGGCTTTGTGCGTCCTCATTAGCCGAGCAGCATGAGAGGAGTTAGTCATGAAGACTGTGTGTATGTGTGTGTGTGTGCGTGTGTGTGTGTGTGTGTGTGTGTGGGTGTGGGATGAGGGCTGTGCCTGGATCAGCAGCAGGAAGTCCTGCCCAGACTCCACTGACTAACAGGCTGAATATAGTCCACCACGTCTCTTCAGATGTTATCACTGACTGCACAGCTCCAACAATCACAGCGGGGACTGTTTCAGTCCAGTTGTGTGCTGTGCTGTGTTTTGTGTGTGTGTGTGTGTGTGTGTGTTTTCAAGCTTCCCACGCTTACTAGACCAAAAACGCACATGAATGGCTTCTTGTTTCTTTGTTTCCGAGGCGTTTTGCTGAAAAAGAAAAAAAAAAAAAAGTAAAAGTTTATAAAAAGTAACGAGTGAGCGTCGGTGTCCTCGCAGCTTTCACTTCCTCTGCTTTAATGATATGCTGCTGGGAACCTGTGAGGAACTGCACTGCGTTACGCCCATGTTGTCCTCCAGTCCCCGGCTCGCACCACGACACCACACCCTGTCTCACTCCCTGTCTCACACCGACCCATTATCCACAGATACTCGTTAAATGTCGAGTGTAAACACGCAAACACTAATCACTGTTCGCACAGGTTTGGTTTGTTTACTATAGACGGAGCCCCTCTGACTTCACCACCACCAAAAAAATCTGCAAGATCGGGTATCAATCTTACCCGCCCACACGCACACACACACACACACACATTGTGTACACACAACAAAAAGGGTGGGACACACACAGAGGGGGGTGTTGCCTGTTTCACTGAGACTCTAGAAAGCAGCAGCATCAAGTTGCAACCAGCTGCAACACACTTCAATACATAGACAGAGTACGCCATCTGCAGGCATGTCTGCATTACTGCAGCAGTAATGTCGTAAATAATAATAGTTTGTGTGTGTGTTAGCGTGTTCATGGCTGAACATACTTTCCATGTCCCTCCAGGAGATCCAGGACCCCTCCGCTGTGCTGTGGCTGGATGAGATTCAGGATGGTATTTCGAAGTCTAACCAGGAGACAAAGGAAGCCATACAGTGTAAGCACGCGCACACACAAACACACACACGCACACACACACACACACACGCAGGGGCTGACATTTGTGTTTGTGTTTGTTTTCATAGTCGCGCAGGCCATCCAGGCCATCAATGAGGCGGTGGACACTGGCGATGCGGCTCAGACGCTGGCTGCTCTTCGTAACCCCGGGGCGGGACTGTACGGCGTCACCTCCGAATGCGCCCAGACCTACCAGGACGACCTGGTCAAGATCAAAGACGAGAAGAAGACAGAAGGTGAGGAGCCTGATGTGGACGTGGCGTAGTTAGCGTCATATACTGCGTGTGTACTGAATATTTATTGGCCGAAAGAGGAGGAGTGGTGCAACGTTTTCTGAAACGGTGTCTGCTCAGGTGACAACGGCAGCGACTGGGTGAAACACTGGGTGAAGGGAGGGTACAACTATTACTACAACCTGAAGGGCAAAGAGGGCAGCTGGGTGGAGCCAGAGGACTTCCTGCAAAACAACACCCAGCTCAACAAGGAGGACGTCCAGGTAGACCTCTACTCCACGACACAACACCGTGAGGCTGTGACTCTGTTTTTTAACACTGCGTTAAACTGGATGTTTTACCCCACCTCCCCAGTCTGTGGTTTCCGGGGTAACGACAGCCTACAATCGAGAGCAGCTGTGGCTGGCCAATGAGACTCTAATTGCCAAACTGCAGGCTTGTTGTCGTGGCTACTTGGTGAGGAAGGGCCTCAAGGAGCGGATGGAGTTCCTGAAAACGCAGGACCCAGCTGTTAGAAGCATACAGGTAAGACTGACCTGTATCCAGTCGCCATCCAGAGGTTATTTACAGAAACACCTGTCTGCTTTAAAACGTCAACACTGTTGTTGTTGTTGTTTTTTTCCCCTCAGGCTCACTGGAAAGGCTACAAACAGAGGAAGGCGTTCAATGACCGCAAGCAGTATCTGAAAGACCATTCTGACGACGCCGTCAAGGTGAAGCTACTACACCGCCTCACGATCATCAAATCATTTATAGCTTATTGGGAACGTAGGCCCTGTGCTGACTAGACACTTTGTTTGTCCTCAGATCCAGTCCATGGTTCGGATGTATCAAGCTCGTAAAAAATACAGGGATCGTCTAAAGTACTTCAGAGATCACGTTAGTACGAGTAGCTGAAAAAACAAACGACTTGATGAAAGAGTTCAGTCGCATTGCCTTGACATGCAGGGTACAGGTGGCTTGTTTAGCATCCTGACTCACTGTGGACTCCTCAGTAAAGTTACTGCTGTTTTGTTCTGCAGATCAATGATGTGGTGAAGATTCAAGCTTTTATCCGAGCCAACAAGGCCAGGGACGACTACAAGACGCTGAGTATGTTTGACCCTCGTGTGAATTCGGCCACGACTCGAGTTGTTCGCTTGACTTACCTCTCTCGCCAATGTTTTCACACGCAGCCAGCGCTGAGAATCCTCCGATGGGTGTGGTGAGGAAGTTCGTCCACCTGCTGGACCACAGCGACCAGGACTTTCAGGAGGAGCTGGAGCTGATGCGACTGCGAGAGGAGGTGGTCACCAAGATCCGATCCAACCAGCAGCTGGAGAACGACCTGAACCTGATGGACATCAAAATCGGCCTGCTGGTGAAGAACAAGATCACGCTGCAGGAGGTGGTGTCGCACAGCAAGAAGCTGACCAAGAAGAACAAGGGTCAGCTGTCAAACATGATGATGATGAACAAGCAGAGAGGAGGCCTGAAGGCTCTGAGTAAGGAGAAGAGGGTCAAACTGGAAGCCTACCAGCATCTGTTTTACCTGTTGCAGGTAAAATGCCACTTTGTTTGGATCTCTCAGAAAAACGTGTCTCATTGTCCTGCAGATGGTGTCGTGAGACAACATCTGACATCGAGAAACGTAAAGTTTTAGATAGATTCCCGCCACTGCAGGTGTCGGATCCTCTCTAACGTTTACCCTTTCTGCTTGCCTTCAGACCAACCCCACTTACCTCGCCAAGCTGATCTTCCAGATGCCACAGAATAAGTCCACAAAGTTCATGGACTCTGTCATCTTCACCCTGTACAACTACGCCTCCAACCAGAGGGAGGAGTACCTGCTCCTCAAGCTGTTCAAAACCGCCCTGCAGGAAGAGATCAAGTGAGAATCTCTCTATGGGGTCTGAAGCCAAGAATAGATGACAGTATTGACACACTTCTTAAATGTCGCTGTTGATACCTGTCTGCAGGTCAAAGGTGGATCAGATGAAGGAGATTGTTACAGGAAACCCTACGGTCATCAAGATGGTGGTGAGTTTCCACCGAGGCGCGCGGGGACAGAACGCTCTGAGGCAGATCCTGGCACCGGTCGTCAAAGAGATCATGGACGACAAAACGCTAAACATCAAAACCGACCCGGTGGACATCTACAAGAGCTGGGTCAACCAGATGGAGACGCAGACGGGGGAGGCCAGGTGAGCATTGACCGAGGGGAGGTCCAAAGCACATGTAGCACATGTCCACTGCTACTTATCTGTTGGTGGAATAAAGGTTGAATGGGTTCCTCCACCTTCCCTCCCTCTCTCAGTAAGCTGCCTTATGACGTCACTCCAGAGCAGGCTATGGCTCACGAGGAGGTGAGGACCAGACTGGAAGCCTCCATCAAGAACATGAAGACCATCACAGATAAATTCCTGTCTGCTATCATCGTCTCGGTGGATAAAATCCCGTAAGTTCCGTAATTTACAGCTTACAGGTCACGTTTTCACAGAATCCAGTCAGCTGCCTTATCATCATCATCATCATCATCATCATCATCATCATCATCATCATCATCATCTTCATGATCATCTTCATGATGTCTCACTCTGCCTCTGTGGACTTTAGATATGGGATGCGGTTCATCTCCAAGGTGCTCAAGGACACCCTGCATGAGAAGTTCCCCGATGCCACAGAGGACGAGCTGCTCAAGGTTTGTGTTTTCATTTTGCTCCTTGTGCGACTGATGAAGACATCAGATGAAGACATCAGATGAAGACATCAGATGAAGACATCAGTCGCACAAGGAGCATAAACGATTTCCTGGTTTGCGCTGGAGACAGTGATGCAGATCATTCATGTTTCATGCGAGTGAGATCACAGATCGATTTGTGACACCTGATTCTCCATGACTCATCCCACAACAACAATAATAATAATAATATGTTCCCCACCTGACCTGACCTGACCTGACCTGACCTGACCTGACTCGTACTTCTTCACCGACACAGACGCTTTGCATCCACACGACAGAAAATACTGTTGCAACGTGGGTAAACTGACATTTGTTCAGGCACTGACTCTTTTCTCGTGGCCTCCTCAGTGAACTGCTGAGTCAGCTTCCTCCTGCTCGACTTTCCTTTCCTTGTTTCTTTAACGTATGTCTTTCCTTTTATCCCACTTTCTGCCGATGCTCTCGTCTTTCTCGTCTTGCCAACCAGCTCCAGCCTCACTTTGCGGGTTAAGCTGTGTCGTCCTTCTCTGTGTCTGCTGACGTGAAGGTGAGCCACGCTCCTCCTCCTCTGGCTCTCCTCCTCCTTCTCCTCCTCCTCCTTCTCCTTCTCCTCCTCCTCCTCCTCCTCCTTCTCCTTCTCCTCCTTCTCCTTCTCCTTCTCCTCCTACTCCTCCTCCTCCTTCTCCTTCTCCTTCTCCTTCTCCTCCTCCTCCTCCTCCTCCTCCTCCTCCTTCTCCTTCTCCTCCTCCTCCTCCTTCTCCTCCTCCTCCTCCTCCTCCTCCTCCTCCTCCTCCTCCTCCACAGGCTTCTATATGTCCTAACATGTTCACTAACTCTCTCTCACCCCACAGCATCTTCTGATTCTCCAGTCTTATCTCACACGACTCCTGAAGTAGAAAGATTATAAATATAGTCCCACACACACCAATACAAAGCAGCAGCTCTTCATCTCTGTCTGAACACTTTGATTCGTTGACGTTAAATATTTTTCAGTTTGAGGAGTTTTTATCTGTTACGATTGATTTTAACCTCCACGGTTATTTGATTTCCACTCCTCAGATTGTGGGTAATCTTTTGTATTACCGCTACATGAACCCCGCCATCGTGGCACCCGACGCCTTCGATATAATCGAGGTGTCAGCGGGGGGGCAGCTGACCACTGAGCAGCGGCGAAACCTGGGTTCTGTCGCCAAGATGCTGCAGCACGCCGCCTCCAACAAGATGTTTCTGGGGGACAACGCCCATCTCAACCCCATCAACGAATATCTCAGCGCCTCGTATCAGAAATTCAGGTTTGATTTTGAACTGGGCTCAAACTGCAGTTCAGTTCCAGTTCGTTCTCTTTCTTCTCTCATCTGACCTCCTCTGCCGTCGCAGGCGTTTCTTCCTGGCAGCGTGTGATGTGTCGCCCCTGGAGGACAAGTTCAACGTGGACCAGTACTCCGACTTAGTCACCGTCACCAAACCTGTCATCTACATCTCCATCGGGGAGATTATCAACACTCACACAGTGAGTTTCAGCACCACAATGTTGTTTTTTTTATCATGACGTTTGTGTAGTACAGTTAGTTGTATAGTTGTGTGTGACAGATTTTTATCGCTGAATAACACGCAGACTTTTTTTTTTTCCTATCCCGTTATAGCTGCTGCTGGACCATCAGGACGCCATCGCTCCGGAGCACAACGACCCGATCCACGAGCTGCTGGAGGACCTGGGCGAGGTCCCCACCGTCGAGTCCCTCATCGGTGAGTGGACCGAGTCTGCCGTCTGCCTCGGTCACTGTGAATCAGTCCAACCGACAGCGTCAGTAACATGAGCCACACAGGAGTTACAACACAAAACCAAGAGGCAGGATGAGGAAATGATTGTGATTCAGCTGGTTATGTTCACGTTGTACCTAATGTTTCTCCTGGCGTGAACCCTCAGGTGAGAATCCTCTTCCTCCTGACGACCCCGGCAAAGAGCTGATGGGGAAGACCGAGGTTTCACTCACGCTCACCAACAAGTTCGATGTGCCTGGTGAGGCCAACACCGAGATGGACGCCAGGACTCTCCTGCTCAAGTCAGTTCTTTTTATTCAGGTCCACCGATTTAGACTAACGCGGTTGTTTTCAGATGTTTGTTTGTTTTACATAGGTTTCTAACGTCTTCTGTGTTTCTTCTCCAGCACCAAGAGGCTCATTGTGGATGTGATCCGGTTCCAGCCTGGGGAGACTCTGACTGAGATCCTGGATTCGACCGCCAGCCCACAGCAGGTCAGAAACACCACACCACACTTCACTGAGCTGAACGTCACCAACACGAGCAGCAGAATCACACCGGACGACGTTCAGCCTGTAGCTATTTCCACACTGCACATCTGATCACAGTGGAAAACTACAAGATTGACTAATGCGACAAAACAGGAACTTCCTTTACGCACAAGCCTGAACCCGGAGGTCTGCGTCAGTTTGTAGGTGGTGAGGAGCTCATGGAGCTGAACTCACCACCTCCTTTGGCAACATCCTCTTTTTAACATGAGCAGCAGTGTAAACGATACCAGACAGTGTTTGTGCTGTTGTTTCTCTGCATTCAGAGCAAATGCACCAAATTATCGTAATGGATTTCATATGGGTGCAACAATGGTGCCACTATTCCATTCAAACAGAGTGAAGCGTAAATCTCAGACTCCACAACACAAACACCAGCGAAACCAACAATATTAGACAGACAGACAAGTGTGTTTAGAGGAACAAATACAGAATTAAATATAAATCACATGTAAACATGTGATTAACAGGGAATAAAAATATAAATACAAATCCTGTTAAATGCCCAGATGTATAATGGTGTAAAAATGGAAGAACATAAAACATGTAAACATCTGATAACCAGTAAATAACCATGATGAAAAAAGAAATGAAAAGTAAGATTTAAGTTAGTTGCACAGAAGTGCGTAAACGTGTCAACAAAAACAGGTCAACACGGGATAAACAGTAAAAGGCAATAATAAATAACTTGTATGATGGTGTGAAGAATAACATTTAACATAGTGTAACAGTTTGTTGTCGTGTTGTTGTTGTCTAACGGCATGTTGCCATTTAATGAATCCGATGTTTTTGTAAGAAGTTAACGGTCGCCTCTCGTTTTTCCGCGGCTGACAGGAAGCAGAATACCAGCGTGCCATGCAGCGCAGGGCCATCCGAGACGCCAAGACTCCAGAGAAGATGAAGCAGGTCAAGCCGGTGGTGGACGACAGTCTGACGCTGCAGGGCAAGAAGGACAAGATCAGGAGCAACCTGCAGAGGCTGGCGGAGCTGGGGAAGGTTCACCCGGAGACCCGCTATCAGGACCTCATCAACGACATCGCCAAGGTGGAAATCCACACCCACACACACCCTGAGGCCGCAGATACAACAGCACCGAATGTCTTTTATATATAAACACTGTGTGTGTGTGTGTGTGTTACAGGACATCAGGAATCAGAGGCGGTATCGTCAGCGCAGGAAGGCCGAGCTGGTCAAACTTCAGCAGGCCAACACCGCCCTGAATTCCAAGACCAATTTTTACAACGTGCAGATCGATTCATACAATCAGTACATCAAGACGTGTATGGACAACCTGGCCAGGAAGGGCAAGTGAGTGACCTTTAACCCTCCAGACATTTCTGTCGCCCCGCGGTGGCGACCGCAGGGACAGGTAGTACAGCGTTACCCAGGCACCGCGGCTGAAAATCACTGCGCCGATCTGCAGCTGGAGCTTTGACTAAAGGGAAGTGAGCGAGATGAGATCTTATCCGTGTTTTCCAGTTTTAGTCATGAGGTCATCACACATATCTGATTCCTGGATGTTCTCCGGTGAAGTCCGGGGCATCCTCCTGTGGACGTCCGTCACCGTGGGCAAAGCCCGGGTCTGCTCTGAAAACAGATTGGGTTTATTTGCTAATTCCCAGCGTCCAGGTTATGGGCCCCTCCGGCCCCTCATGACGAACATGTTGTTTTCAGTCCTCTGATAAATAGTTCTGGTAAAAGTACTCCTCCATCCATTTTCTTTTTTTTTTTTTGTTAGGTTCCCTCAGCTCTCCTTTTGTTCGCAGATGTAAAAACCCTCTTCCAGTCATTCAGCTCAGGGTCACACAGGGTTTGTTACCGGAGGAACGCCCCACCATTCCATGGGCATGGTGTTCTCTGATTTAGTCTGTAATCCAGTGAGTCACTCTGTCGGTGTCCTGCTGATGTGGCCGGCAGAGCTTAATGACTTTAAACACAACAAACAAACTTTCTCCTATTTCTCTCCTTCCTGACTCCTCTGCTTACGTGCGAGACTGTCGGGTCTAAGCTCCGCCCTTTAAAGGGCCAGCGTCTCCGTCCCGAGCACAGCCTTTTCCACACAGAGCACAACGCGCGTGCATATACTGTAAAAAAAAAAAAAAGCATAACAAACTGCACTAAAAAAATCCGTGAAACAGCGAAGCCGCGAAAGGTGAACCGTGTAATAGCGAGGGATCACTGTATTCCTCTCACACTTATTCCCAAATTCAATATGAATGAGACCTGAAAACGCTTTTCCCTTGTATGGGGGCACACGTCTGAACGGGGCCACACGTGTGCGGGGATCAGAACTGGGTCACTTGTGACAGGCGGTGACTCACCTGCTGGTTCTGATCTCTGGACGCGAACTGCTGAGCTGCATCCTGTAATGAAATACAGCTGCTGGTGCCTGGTTGGAGAGGCAGGTGGCGCTGTGGCTACACCCGCATAACGCGACTGCTTGTTCTCCGAATGGTCTCACGATGTTTATGAAACACGTGTCTGTATTGACGTCTCAGTGGGCGGCGAAGATAAAACAGCAGAACAGCAAATTATCTTCATGTCAGATCAAATCTCCAATCTGACCCGAGATGATTCCTTCATCTCCTTTTCCCACATGGTGAACGTGCATCACTCACGCAGGCCTTCCCAGGAATAATCGGTCACGGTGGATGATGGTTTGGAACGGTGACACTCAAAGAACCATTCAGGCTCTGTGCTGATCTCTGTCTCTCTACTGCCGCTCTCCTCAGGCTGTCGAAGAAACCCGGTGACAGCAAGGCCAAGAAGAGCAAACAGGTTTCACAGAAGTACACGGCCTCTCGCCTCCACGAGAAGGGCGTGCTGATCTCCATCGAAGATCTCCAGCCCAACCAGTGAGTTCTGCTGCTTCTTAAGTAACAAGCTCTGCTCCAGCGTTTCCCTCCTGCTCTTCTAGGAAAACATCTCAGGCAGTTTTTAATCTTTCTTTGACACTGTGTTTAACGTGGACAACCAGCTGCTTCGCTTCAATTCAAGATCGATTCTGAACAAGTTTAAAATACAAACAAAAAAAAAAAACGTTGAGCTGAAGTTTCTTCTTCCCTTCTCCATGATCTCCTCATCACTCTCCTTCTCCTGTAGGTACAAGAACGTTATATTTGAGATTTCGCCATCGGAGGCGGTCGGCGTGTTTGATGTGAACGCCAAGTTCATGGGCGTCCACTTGGAGACGTTACAGTTAGAATATCAGGTATTTGTGAGTCACACAACAGCTAAGTGGCACATTCCCCGCAGACGGGGAAGGGGAGGTGGGGGTGGGGGTTCAACGTGACGGAGATGCTGATGGCGTTTTGTTTGCTGTTTGTGTCTCAGGATCTCCTCCAGCTGCAGTATGAAGGTGTGGCGGTGATGAAGCTCTTCGACAGGGCCACCATCAACGTCAACCTGCTCATTTTCCTGCTCAACAAGAAATTCTATGAGAAATAGAGGAGCGGGAGAAAAGGCTAACAGACACTGATTTAAACCACAAAGCCCGCTGAGGGCCGCTGAGAGCCCCGGCCGGAACCATCCTGACCCCTGTCCCCACACATTCCCTACTGCACTTCTCTTCTCTTCTGTGCCTATGCAAACCTATGTGCCTTCTTTTTTATTATGTTGCTCTTAGAGCAACAACAAAAGCTTGCTGGAGTTCTCTTTCCGTTTTTATCGTCTATACCTGCAGCCTGGTCAGAGGTTTGAGATTTGTTTTTGTTTTTTTGCTTTAAATGTTATGAATATCTTGTGCATGGGCTATGATTAATTATAAAAATGTATGTTTTATGTAAAGAGATGATGTTTCATGTCTTTCTTAGCTGTCGGTTTATCGTTTTTTTCAGCGGCGCTGGTGAACACGAGACGCGTCTCACTGACCCTGTCTCCTCTGGGACGTGCTGTTCTGTTTGATTCTGTTTGAGACAAATTTGAAAGAAGAGTTCACAATTTAAATTTGTTTTTTTTTTAATTCTGAATTTATGAAATTTGGTATTATTCAACTGCCCCCTCTCTTAATTGGATTTGAATGCACGAAAACATATTGCAGAAAAAAGTGCCATGCTCATATTGAGCTGTTAACCTCCAGACATTTTTTTTAATATTGCAAAATAATATTAATTTTGCATGATCATGCTAAATTCATATCACAGCATTTAAATGCCTTTACTGCTCTTGGTTCATCAGCGGAGAAACGTGACTCATCTCTTGTACCTGCACACAGGCCTTCGTCAGAGACGATAGTTTTATTTTTTCTAACTAAACCTGGACAGATACAAAATGTTAGGGGCCAATAAAAGTGTTATGGATTAAAATATTTCTGATATGGATATATCTGCAAATAAACATGTGCACACACTCTCTGCTAAGATATTATTGAACTGTTTTAGACAGTTAACATAAATGCAACATAAATATATCTGTAAACATTGACCATTGTAATCCTCTAACGAATAAATAATAATAATAATGACATGTTATGAAATCATTTCCACCAGCCAAAAACCTTTTTCTTTGTTTGCTGTGTAAAATAAGTTTGTGACGTAAACAGTCCTGATATACATGTATCTCAATATAACACTTCATGGGCTGTTCATTTTTACATGGACACGTCAGAGGTGTTCAGGGACATTAACAATCGTGTGGAAAATAATTTGAGAACACCTTTAGTATACTGTATATATATATATACGTTATATTTCACTGCACTGCGTCAGGGCAGAATATTGCAGTTTTACTCCATTAGAATTGTTTGTTACCTTTAAAACAGCCATAACATTAATAATAGACATCAGTTATGTCAAAAAAATGCATGCTTTTAGAGTAATGGGTTACTTTTGCATCGCGTTAACACTTAAAGAAGTAAAGTGCCTTCGTATTAAGTGCACCACTGTGTAGGCTGATAGTATTTTCAGAAAAGCTGATCTGATATCAGGTATTTCTCAATAAATCATGATATTTTATCTTTATTCCGTTCACGGGGCTGAAAATCACACGAAAGCTGAGATGGATCCAGTGACTCGTGAAAGGACACATCCACAGTGTCTTCCTGGAATCATCTGATAAACTCAGGCCAGTGATTACTGATCACTGATCACAATATGAAGAGCATAATTATTATTCTTATTATTCTTATGATCATCTGCAGGTCCTCAGTGATGTTCAAGGACAGAATGGAGTTCCATCAACAACAACAACAACAAAAAGACAAATAGACAAATCACAGATGAAACGTCTCTTCACTCATTAACATCACACACCCATATGTCCCATCTGGCCCTGGGGCCCCTGACTGCACGCTGAGGGTCCAATCAGTGTCCACACACGGACCCACGTCACACTGATTGATTCACTATATTCCATAGACAGATGTTATTTTTTGCGCACGTGGAAACAAAAAAACTTTTTTTTTTAAATGTCCTAAAATGAATGCGTTTAATCATCTCATGTAATGTTATTGATTTTTTTTTTATTTGTCACGTGGCAACAACTCCACGGAGCAGCAGCTGGTTCTGGTAGTAAATAGTTAGCTCCTAGAAAAAGCAAAGCAGCATAATAAACAGTGGAGAGCGTATTGGATGTATTTGCTGGATGTATTTGCTGGATGTATAGGCTGGATGTATAGGCTGGATGTATAGGCTGGATGTATAGGCTGGGTGTATAGGCTGGATGTATAGGCTGGATGTATAGGCTGGATGTATAGGCTGGATCGGGCCGGTGGTGCGGGCTGTTTGTCGGCGCCCGGTGGCCGTGGCGGGTCCTGACGCTCCTCCGCGGGCTCATGTTTTTCTCTCCGCAGACGGAGGAGAACGACCCAGCGGACCAGAGAGCTGCCGCCTCCGGACGAGTCCACCCACGCTTATCGAGCCGAACACAGCAGCGGCGGCTTCCGGGAGGCTGCGCGGTCCAGCGGGGACGGAGAGACGCCTTTATCTCGGCGCTGTCGGTTCTTCTCGACGGAGTCGTCGCGCTGGAGTTTGTCCGAGGTCGCTCCGCTGTCTGCGGGCTCTACCACCGCGGGACTCCGCTCCGCTGCGCTGCGGTCAAAGTGTGGATTAAACGCCCGCGTCGCCTGTGACTGTGTCCGATCTCCGGTCTCTGTGGGGGGTGGGGGAGAGCTTTCGTGTTTCGCCGTCCGTGAGTAACGGAAAGTCCGAATAAAGGCAGAAAAAGTCCAGCGGACACTTGTTGAAGGGAAAACATCCGCACGACAGCTCCGAGCTCCGCTAACGTCAGTAGCGACACTTAGCAAGCGAGGCTAACAACTTTCTCCAGCACCAGCGACCAGTCATTTAGGTCAAATTAGCGTGTGCTAACGTGTCCGGTTGCGTTTGACCGGAGCCGAGTGTCCACGGGTCGGGAAAGAGCTTTAGTCCGAGCCGTTCGGATGCGTCTGACAGCAGCTTAGCTAACTCAGCTAGCTGCGCCTGTTGCTCGCCTCTAACGTTACGTTAGCACCGACGGCTAACGTCGTGTCAGCGCTGGATTCAAACAAGTGGTTCGCTGTGTCAACATGAAGTTACGCCGTGTCGTTTTTTGATTTTCACCAAGACGCCATCGCCATATAAAGTTGATAAAGTTCACCAGCGAGCAGGGGAAACTGGCATAAAGGCGTGAAACGGCACAAGAGGGAAACTTTAATAACATTAGCTTAGCTGCGTTAGCTAGCACCGGAGCTTACAACAACAACAAAAACAACAACATCGCATCCAGCCGAGTGGACTCTGCATTAACTTGGGACAAACGGGGACATGTTTGCCGTGTGTTTAACCATCTGATGGCGTCTCCCCAGCTCGCACTGAGGGACTGTGGAAAATAACACCCCCCCACACACACACCCCCGGAACCGCCTTCCGTGTTTTTATTCACCCCCCCAGTAGCTGAAGTTCCAACTGCGGCCCGCACGATGTCCGGCTCCCCGGGCACAGGTGGCTCAAACCCCAGGAAGTTCAGCGAGAAGATCGCGCTGCACAACCAGAAGCAGGCAGAGGAGACACGGGCCTTTGAGCAGCTGATGACAGACCTCACCGTCTCCAGGGTAAATATGGCTGTTTGTTATGTTTATGACAGTTTGTCTGGGTTCCACTGTGTCCGCGGTCGGAGCGTTGTGTCAGGCTGACGGAGTCCATCTGCTGACCGAGATTTCTGCTTTTCAACCTGCACTTCTTCTTTCTCCACACATCAGTTCAGCAGCGTTTAACACCAGCTGCTGCATTAAAAACAACACCGTCGCCATTAGAAACACACAGAATCGGAAACAGTATATTTGCAGGTTTTGCATCCATTGGCATTAATCCTATAAGATCTGGGTTTTGGATTATAACCAACGACCAAACAGGAAGTACGAAAGTGGCAGGTTTTAAATTAGCACCACCCGCCTGGATGGAGTTCCTCTGGTGGTGGTGGTGGTGTGATGATGATCAGCCAGAGGAAACGGTGATATCTTCAGATGGATATCACTGTCAGGATGTGACCTGAGCATCTCTCTCTGTTATTATGTTTCATGGATTCATCACTGTGGTTAGCCAATGATGTGGCCCCTGATGTGGCCCCTGCAGCCCTGACACTGAACAGTGTGTGGGACCAGCTCAGGTTCATAACATTGGCATGTCACTCACACTAATGTTTGTGTTTGTAACTTTGTAAACTGGCTGTGTGTGTGTGTGTGTGTGTTCAGGTTACCGCTTCTACACTTAGCAGTTTATGATATTTTGACAAACTCAAAAGTTGTGCGTTGGTGACTCGCAGTCAGTCAGGTGCTACATGTTGTCATATTTGTCCCCTAAGCTCATCCAGAATAAGTATACACATGATTTTAAAAGTACAGTTAGTGTGAAAATATTTCTTAACGGAAGTGAAGAATACTAATTTTGTGGTTTTGCAGCTGCTTGTGACATAAGAATAAAAAATTGCGAGGGTTTTCATTAGTGATTTCATTATTGATATTTTAAAATTAATTAACAGTCACACTTTGACATGTTTTCAAACAGTACAAGCCAACAGTCCTAGTTTCCAGACTCCAAGGTGACAGCTTTGACTTTTCAGAAATCAGTGATATCGGGTATACGGTGGACAAAAGCATCACTTCCTTCCAGTACAGAGGCTGGAACCCGAGAGTGTCTGGAGTTATTCTCATGGTAAAATAATGCTTTGACCGAAACCAAGTGCATCCAGGCAAAAAAGTTTTTTTTAAAAAAAGGTCCTTGTACAGTTTTGCTTTTTTCTTAATATAATTTATCTTATAATGGCGAGTAGCAGCCCCACAATCTTGAAGGACTTGTGTCCAGCCGATGGTTCCACATCAGGTAGAGAAGCTTAAATGTTAAATTAAAAAAAGAATTGGCAATTGATGGCGTAAGTAGGAGATGGCCAGTCGATTTGTTAAGATAACGCAGTATTATTTGTGACCTCTTTGAAGATGCTGACTTTCACATAGGTCCTGAATTAGCCAACATGTTTTTTGAAAGGCATTGTTATTCTCCTCATGTTTGTAATTTTCAAGTATGCACATTTGAAGCAATAAAAATAGCAGGGGAGGATATAAAGGCCCTTTTCACATTATTCTCATACCGATGGTTTACAATATGCCCTTTCTGTGAGAGGGAGAGTCCAGAAAGGACTCAAGGCAAAGAGGATGTGGTTTTGAGGGACGCTGAATTGAAGTTTGTCAGAAGGTATGAACTGTCAGTGACCCCGTCAGACAGAAAAGCCCAGTGAGTGCAAGTGAGTCTGGCCAGAGCTGAGGACACAGTGGCGGCAAGCAGCTGGAATTAGAAGTAGCTGTGTCAGCGTTTACTCTGGTGACCAGTTGATGGATATAAACCCCCTGAGGGGTCTGAAGTACCCGACATGGTACCTGAATGCACCGACAGACCCCGGCTTTCTTTCATGTGCCGTTAAGTAGGTAGTTGGCATCCTGGTGGGTTATGAATGTGTAAAGGCTGTGTGTGTGTGTGTGTGGTGGATGTTATGCAAGGCTAACACCAACACTGGTTTAAGAGGTTTATTGAGGGATTTATTTGTTTTTTGTTTTTTCATTTGTCCCAGAATGAACACTGAAAGCTAATGATGGGGGATGCATGTTATTTTTCATTGGGATATGTGAAATATGTCTTTCTGTGTGTATGCCCCATTGCTTTGGTTCACAGTTAATAGACCTGTCTGTAGGATTTCGGGTATTTATTGGCAGAAATGGAAGAAAATGTTCATATTTAGGTTTTATTTTTGTTTTTGTCAGCACCGAATCACCTGAGATGAAGATACCTCACAGTGATTCCTTCATATCTGCCTCTGGAGTGGATGCCGTTGGGAGAAGTTTGCCTCGGGGACTTTGTGGCAGGAAGGTTTTCTGGATTCAGTTTTCAGCCGCAGTTTGGTTAAGTCCAAGCTTATGAAAAGATCTTGGTTTGGCTTTAAAAAGATCTTTTCACAATGTTAACCACATGCAAGGACTTTCTGGCAGAAAACCTTAAAGGCAAACTTCTCCCATGTGGGGAGTGATTCCCGTTCCTCCGAGTCTGCCATGTTGCACTGCTGTGTTACTATAGCAGTCCTGAGCAAGTAAACCAAACACGGACACCAGAAAGGGTTTTTTGCAATTTAAAGTTACTTGAAGGCCACCGTAGTTTCAGCTACATGTTTGAAGGACAGAGTGAGACATGGTTATTCATGTGGTTGCTAGTATAGGCCTGTACCTCCTATACACCGATCCTTAAAGAGTTAAATAACATTTTGCATTTGGAGGTGCATGTGTGCCTCCTCTAAATCATGTCTCATGTTTTCTCATGTTTGGGTTTCCCTCTAGGCATGAACGTCTTTTGATTTTTTTCAGGCTTCTTGAGGCTGAGACCAGGACGTTTTTAATGAGACTGCATTTTTGTGTGTCTTTGTTAGTACAAGAAACTCTTGTTTTTGTTGTTCAAATTGCTGCAGCTCTTTTTAAATTTTTTTTGCCTTTCTGTCTTGTGGTCATGGGCTTCAGTAATCTTGAACGATTTAAAAGTGAGAAATTACTTGGGTCTAGAGAACAGGGTAAAACACAGTCCAATTGAACAGAATCTGGTCGTTGTTAATACTTGACCATTTTAACTTTTCATAAAGGGACACAAGATGATGTTTCTAGCCACAGTTTTCTTGGCCCTCCCAGAAGTCCTGTCATCCTCACTATCTCTGTTAAAGATCTCTGCCTGCTCTCTGTAAATCTATTGATAAAACGGAATAAGGTCAGCCTTTGACTTTCAAATGTTGCCCTTTTGGCAGTGTAAGGAAGAAATGCCCCTGTGATTTGCCTATTTCTGTTCATCACTGATGATTTACGTTCCCTTGGCAGAACAAACTGCCTCTGTTTTTTTTTTTCAGTGAGCAAATCCTGATAGTAGGTCTTAATAGGCCACTGGTTTGGAAGTAGGCTGCCAGTGTCCTACAGTGTCTTCACTTTACTTGTCTTAGTTTACTTGCAAATGTTATCATTTTAATCTTATAAATTACTGGATCCATTTGTAATCTGCTTCTGCTCCATTCAGTGTCAGAATTTCATTAGTGAGGACAGATGAAATAAGATCATTTGATTCATGGGATTATTACAGCATGGCCGAACAAGACTTCATTTTTCTTCATGTTGCTGTTGCAATGTTTTGACTGCAATGTGGCCGAACACAAATGAAAACAAACAGAACCACACAGCCCGTATCTGGGTTTATTTTTCTTATGTGAGAAATTAACCAGGGGCATCAGAGGGTCTATTACAGTTTTATCAAAGCCAGTCAGGAGAAGAGGGAATAAAAACGAGATGCCCTTCAATTCTGATTTAAGTGTTAAGCTATAGCTGCATCTGTGCAAAGCTCTTTCCAGACTGTTATTGTTTTTCACTGTCACTTGTCGCTCTCATCACCACTACCACTTGTTCTTCCCCCGTAGAACACTGATTAGTGAAAAACTCAGGGTTTGGTTAGATGGATTCTTGGTTGTGAACAACCTCAGTAAGAATCATGATCATTTTGATGCTAATTGGCTCTAGGTTTTCATTGGGAAGCCATATCTTCTGTACAAAAGACTGCGTGCCCAGAATTCATCACCCTTGACCGCCGCGCATCTGTTTTTGTTCCCTTTTTGATTGACAGGTGCAGTTTCAGAAAATCCAGCAGCTCCGTTTGTCTCAGCCCCGGGTGCAGTACTATGGAGGCTCCCTGCCCAACGTCAACCAGATCGGCAACACCAGCACAGAGTTTCAGGTGGGGTGTCATCACAATCACATTATACGGGATCACCAGAAACTACAAGTCTCAGACTTTTTCAATAAATACTAAATTCCTAACACATCAATAGGATTTGTTGTAGTCCAGGTGTAGGCACAACATCTGAGAGGGGAGAACGGCCAAATCCTTTAACATTTTGTACATTAGAGTACATTCAGTCCTGGGGTTTGAAATGCATTCGCCTGAACGTAGCATACAGTATTTTATGCACCTGTTTTTCTGTTGTTGTGTTGCTGTTTGAACCAAAACCGTCACTGCTTTAAACAAATTGAAAGGGTTGCATCAGTGATGCAGAGTGTTGCAGGGAGGGAGTTGCAAGATGATGAATTGTGATTCAGGAAGAGTTATCAGAGTTATCAGATGCTAAAATGCGGCACAGAGGTTGTGTTGTAGCATACAAAACATACAAAACAAACAAACATACAAAACAAACAAACGGCATGTCATCCATCCCCCGTTTTGATGATCATATGGTAAATAGTAGAAATATACTGTTGTAAAAAACACAGAAATGTACGTACCTATGAGTGTGTTTTTATCACTCAGTGCTAATGTCAGTCTGAACCTGATGAAACTGATATAGAGGTGGTGCAATCAGTGGAAAGAATTTGTATGACTATGCTCATATCCTTGTATTTAAGCAAAAAGATGTTTGGTTTAAATATGAATATTTTATTTAAACCCTGTTTACTTTGGGATTATCTTCTGTCAAAGTCAAGGTCTTGCCTTGGCTTTGATACCCTGACCATTCTGACTCTTAGTTCTGATGTTGTTTTCTGGGAATAGAAAAACAGCTAAATGCTGCAGTGGACCTTCAGACGTCAAACAGGCTTCTCCTGAGACTCATTAAATAATTCAGATGTGTTTCTGAAAACTGAACATAAAACAGAATATCAGTTCAATCGTTGTTGGACTTCTGTGTGGCAGTGCAGTGCTGTAACAGCATCAGTCTATAGCCCAGAGCCTGTATCTGTGTCAGCTCTCTGTGGACTGGGCTTTGCTGGAGGACAGAGGGTCCAGGTGAAAGTGCCCTTGTTACTTGAGAAAATGGCCCTTTGAGTTTGAGCAGTAATTGCTGCACTTTGCAAGGTCCAGTAAACAATCCCCATATGGAAGAAGATAGCCACACTCACTTATCGAGTTCGTTTACCTCCTCTTGTGGCAACAAAACTCCACTGAGACGCCACTTAATGGCCTCTAGACTCCACTAGATGATATTCGTGTGTCTTTCCTAATTTAATCCAATGGATGTAGGCTACTTAATGTAGTCGACAAGGACTTCAGTACAAGCGATTTATATAAAAGCTGCAGTGGGCCGTCTGTGAGCAGTATTGAAATAGGAGTCACACGACTTGAAGTTTCAGATGTTGTTGTTGATGAGTGATACGTTTGAACACATGGTCGCTCTGAGTCAGTGGGAACTGTGCAATAAAATCTGTGGCATTAAATTTTAATTGTGAAGCATTAAAAACCAAGATGTTGATTTCATCCTGTTAGGTTCTGATGGGTTAAAGCTGTGCTGCTTTGACATGACTACGATCAAACGTTTAAACCAAGTGAAATACAGTGTGTTAAAGTAGCTTAGTTAATTCAAAAACAAGAGATTTATGGTGAACAGACACTGTGTAATGTTTTTGGTAAAGTAAAATATTTATTCACAAGATCAACATTTGGCAAGACGATTGTTTAATGCTCCGATTCTGCTTTTACGACTAAATAATAACATGGCTCCATCTGTCTCTCAGGGGGGCTTCCCTTCCGGACTGGACTCAGTCAGAGGGACCCGGCACCATGGGCTGGTAGAGAGGGTCCACAGGGACCGCAACCGAATCAACTCTCCTCATCGCCGACCTATTGACAAGCACGGGCGGCAGATATCCTTCCATACCTAAATCTGACAGTAGCAGGTCTCACTATACATTTTCATGTGGTGCAGATGTCATCACCGTGAAAGGGTAAGCAGTGATGAAGTGGATGTTCTTTACCGTTGTGGCTTTGGGTTGATGATGTGGTTTTAAAGTACGCTATGTAAGAAAGTGCTGTGGCTCCATAGTCAACATTGTCAGTAACAGCTGTTTACATACCCCGAAAAACCCAAAATTGGAAGCGGAACCACAGGTCTCACTGATGCTTCTCGATGTACGATGTGATATTATGACACAGTCGAGCCTGGGGCTTGCTGGTTAACACGTCAACCACAGTAGATATATGTGCTGCACAGTACATAGACGCCTGAGACATGGTGTCAGATCTGTTATTTCTTCAGTTTGTTTAGCCAGTGTTGGCAGCTGTTCTGTAGCCTCGGGAGCAACAGCGTAGCAACAGCGTAGCAGCAGATCTGATACTGCAAGGATTCACACAATGGTCTAATTGTTTATTAATGACAATGCACAGAGTGAGAAATGTTTGCCCTTCTACTCTCAACTTCACTTTTCAAAATCCATTTTTTCCTCAGAGTTGAAATACGTGTGAGCAGACAACTAAATATTTTCTGCTACATTTTGGTCTTAATCTCCCTGATTTCTTGTCACAAAATTCTGGCTTTGTAAGATTTCATAAGTCAAAGTATGTGATATAAATAGATCTCATGTACAATGCACAGCAGTCAGCAGTCAGCAATCACATGTGCAGTTGTTTCAGAATTCTTCGCATAATAATATATAACAAAGAGAAAATAATTATGTAATAAATGAGAGAGGAGATAGATGTACAAAGGACTGGATGAACTTGGCTTGATGAGTCATCAATTTCCAGTTAACCAATAATAGATAACCTTTATGTAACTCAGAAGCACTGACTTGACTTCAAAGTTTGGCTGCGACTAAATAAGTTGATATCAGCATCCTGTGAGTCCTTATGCATTCAGTGGGATGTGAGGAATGTAGGTCTCCGATGTATTCCCACATATACACAGGTGACTAATCACTGTGAGGGAGACTGCCCTATTACAACTCTGTACATGTCAAAAAAGTGAACGACACCAGAAGTGTACCAGAATTGTAAGTGGCTCCATGCAGTATTTTGACAAAAACACATTTTTTTTCTTTCAATGCTGTTATTGTAGGAAGAAACGGAAAAAAATACGGTTATATATTTAAAACTGATCAATATTTGACATTAGCAGCAGTCTCAGTGCATTTATTCCATTGATGATACTGGAAGTACCTGGTGTGTTTTGGTGAGCAGCACTGACTATAAACATAAGGGTTTGTTATGGGTCAAAACTGTCGCTTAATTTAAAATCATTTTTAATCAACCTGATACTCTCCAGCCAACATAGTTCTTCACATCTTAAACTGTGGTATACTCTGGAGTTCCCATTTAGTTTAATGTGCCATATTGACTTGCTCCACTTAAATATACTTTTTGGCTCTTATCATATGAAGTAATGACTGAAAACCGATTGACTGCTGCTGGATTTCCACTGTTTCATTAGTGTGAGAGGCTTGTTTGAAAGCGGTGTTTGCAGTTTGGTACCACAAACAGTGGTTTTGGATAAAATTATTGTGATGGTATGTTTTCTGACGGTAAAGGTTATTTGTTTTGTTTTGTTTCCCATCTTCATGCTTGCATTCAGGTTTAGGTATATATAAGATATATCATTGATCGGTTTATTCTCAATAATGTAGGAATTGTTTTTCACCCTAGTCAGCGCTGTCTTGTCACCAAACCAGAGTTCAAAACATTCTTCACGATTTCAAAGAGCATCTGATTGAATTTCAGTCAGTTTAGAACATCTAACCAAAATCTGTTGTTCATGTTAAAACTTTCTTTTTTATTGTGGATATGTGTTGTAATGCAGAACATATTGGAATATATACAAAGTGTGAGTGAAGGCTCTCCTATAGCCTGTCGTGTCTAGTTAAAGTCAGAACAGAAGAAGTTAGCCCATTTGTGTTTAGTTAGTGGAGTTGGCTCCACATACTGTATGTGCGTTGTGTACATTCATGTGTCCCTGCTTATAGATGGTGTTATCAGAGCGGTGTAAAGGTCACTGTAGAGGCTCTCAGTGTTGTTGGTGCCAAAATACTGTGCTGCAGGATGACGTGTTTTTGTAGGCCACCACCGCATCACCCTTGTTCTAGAAAGCCAATTGGATTTTTCCATTGCCTTCTTGATCATTGCAGCTCTATTGGCAAAGCAAAGCTATTCAGCAGCATGCACATGTCGTTCTGCGAGATAATCCTAACAAAAGAAAATAACTTTAAAAAAAACAATCTTCTAAACAACAATCGACACTTCACTTTGATGTCTTCAGCATCTATTGTCTCCCACCTGTGTAATTTGATTTGATTCAAATGATAAAATGAGGTAGATTATGGGTTATGAGTTCAGATTAAAACCCTCAGATGTAGAGGGCCTGTTGCCCTTTGCTCTACATACACTGACGTGCAAACTGAGCCTTGCGGCCTTCACGCGACTGTATATACTCTACAGAGTGATCTGGACGACAACAGGGAGCAGTCCAGCATCTTGAAAATAAAAATGTGTCATGTGGTTTGGTGGATTGCGGCTCTGGATTATCCAATCTTAGTGCTGAATTCTGAAACTGCAAATGTGGATGGTGGCTCTGATTGGTCACAGAAACATGGGGCAGTTTTTCAGTTGTACCCCCAGTTTTACACTCACTGCTGGTGTAGTGTATCTAGATGCATATAGATGAATGGCTGCTAGTTGGCTTCTAGTTTGGAGTAGCTGGCAGAAGGTGTGAGGCGAGAGCTCTCGAACCATTCGGCTAACCAGTTCAACAGGAATTGTTCCCTCTCATTCTTTATGTCTAGAGAAACCACAATACTACCACTTCCACTTTATTGTATGTGTCTGGGTCTTATCCACTGCTCTGTGTGTGAGAGGTGATGAGTGATAGCAGGGCTCCAGTCTCTGAATCTGCCTCGCTACTGATTAGAATTAGTCCAAAGCCTCCGCCACAGCTGCTGTGTGGAAATGTGCTCGTCCTTATGCAGCACCCTCTCCCTGCTTTCATTTGTTTGTGTTGATCTGTCAACATTTTCATCCCACTACCCAAAGCAGTGACCCAGAGAGGCGCCTGTTTCCACAGAGCTACAGTACTGACCATCGGCGAGAAGAAACGCTGCCTCTCTGAAGTCCAGCCCGTCCACAGACAATGCCAGGAACTCTGCGTCAACACACAGTGATAAATCAAATAATGCTGCCATTGTTTCAGTATGGATTTGGAGAAGATCGCCTTATTGTTGACACTTGCCCCTCACCACAATAGGACTTTGATGTTTGATGCTTTATCTTCTAACATATTAAACGCTCATCGTCCTTTTCATGGAATGCAGTAGTGCTTAGATCTATAGTTAGAACACAGGCTTTTTTTATTATCGTATAAAAATACTGGGGTGAAAAAGGAGACAGGTTTATACGTAGCACCTATAAAATGATGTCTTTGTTTATTTTCTTTGTTACATAACATGTCTAATAATTTAAAGAATGACCTTAACCAAAGCCCACATAGAGAGCTCTCCATATGGAGCCGTGTACCTGTCCCCACCTCCGGACAACAGCTGGAGAAGGTGAGTTGTGCCGCTCGCAAACTACTGACTGACTTACTGATCATTCTTCTAATGAGATTATTTAACAACAGGAACTCCGTTGTGTGCTTCCTGTGTCAAGACTCTCGCTACCCACTACTGTCTTTTCATGCTTCCAAGCACCAGCCATCTCCATGGAACACAGAAGTGTACTGTATATTCAGAGCAGCACAGGGCAGAGTCACTTGGGAGCTGTTGGTCTTTGTTGTCTCTGCAGACCTGCCTCTGGTGTCAAGGTGCTGTGTTCAGACCTGAGAAGGCTGTGTTTGACTGAAGGTGTTTGACAGATGTTATGTTGTCACAGCATCTCAGCTGAATCCAGCTGCAGTACCTGATGGAAAACAAACCTACTCTTTTCCCAGCTCTGGCTGTGCCGACATGGAGCAGTCAGTGTGGTGGTAGACAGCGTTTCCTCAGTGTTTACAAGGCAGTGAATTATGACCCTGTGATAAAAAGCCCAGCCAAGCTCCTCCCCGCTCGCTCTCTTTCACTCTCACTTCATCTCCACACTTGTGTTTGGTACGCTGGCGTTTGGCCAGCTGCCAGTCACCCTACTTCATCTTCCTCCACAGCACAGACACAGACATTTAGCCCGCTCCGAGCTGAGCGTACTGTAACAGCTTGTACTGTAGCGAGCGGGGCCCACGCCCTCTCGTCATTGTTGACAGCACAAAACAGGTTGGCTGACAAACGTCCTCACGGAGCAACCAGACGTCAGTGTTCTCATAGTGGGTGTATTTCTGGAAGAGCCATGTGGCACTGTGCTCTGAATTCAGACTTTCCCCATTGGATCAGAGCAGCACTGCTTTGCTTCACGCTGTTTCTCAATGCAACACTGAGCATCTAAAGTTAGAATATGAAAGAAGGTAAACACTGTTTTCCTTCTGCATTCTGTTATTAAGCTTGAAAATGAGTATGAATCTATCTTTAGTGTAAACCTTTTTGACATGTGCTGCAAAGCGGTTGCACGTGGTGCTTCACTCGACGCCTGCAGCTGTTTTGTCACAAAAAAACAAAATATGTCGGAAAATGGTATTTTTCTTTTATTCGTATTCATCTTTCACTTGGATTGTTTCTCCTCTTCCACCATTTCCCCGCCACACTGTCCTATATGTGATGGCATCAGCTCTGTCAAGTCTCTGCAGGCCAGGCCTCACTTCCTGCTCCAACCTGCAGCAGATTGTTGTCACAGTGTGTAACGGGGATAAGCTTCCCCCCACAGCAGTGAGAGTTGGCCAGCCTCTCTGTCACAGGCAGAGATGGACCAATTAACAGCAATCAGAGTCCAGCTTTGACAACACACAGATCTCTCGGCTTGTCTCTTAGGTTGTTGTAGTTAAATAATGATTTGGATATAATATTTTCTAAACATTCAGCCCAGATAAAAAATCAATGCGTTTTACTACTCTTATTCGTTCGAGCTCAATGTTCTCCTTTTGTGGGGGTGGGGGTGGGGGGGTTAATAAACATTCCTGAAATTTTGCCTTCTGGGATCTGGCAGGATATCATAACGGAGGTAGTCTTGTTTGATTTATGGCTGATTTACAGAGTGGTATGTGAAGCGGTACATAAATATCGTATAGCAGTACTATTGTTGAATGCACTTTTGAACTGAGGAAGGTAAAAATAGAGTCCAGTGTTTCACATAATGCCACCATGCTCTTTTGTAAATCCCCTTTTTAAAACATTTGTTGTCAGTTGTAAATTCTGGTTATTCTGATGTGTCGTAGCAGCAGAATCCCTGGCTCTTCTGTAAAGAGCGGTGGGTCCAACCATAGTCAACTGTTTGTCAGTGTAATACCACAGCGTTTGGCCTAATGTCACCTTTCTTAGCTTTTTGAACTAGATGTTGTTGTTGAAACCTGGTGTTTTTGTTCACTATATCATGATTAGTGCCATTGAAACAGCGGCGTTTGCCAACAGCGTCCTTGTCCGATGGGTTGTTTATGTTGGCAGGAAATGAGTGAACAGCACATGAGCTTGCTTTTCCACCACCATCAGTGTTGTGTTTTGTGCGAGTGCTCCCTGAGCTTGTTGCTTTAGTGAAGACACAACACACAGTTGGAGGGGAAATATGAAATCACTGTCTCAAACTGAGGTTTAGCCAGGTTAGTCTGAGAGATTCTCTTCCCGTTACCTTATGGGAAATCCCATAAAAACGTAGTATTGTTAATGCCATGCACATACGCTGCAAAACCATTTTCTCTCGTTCAGCGAAGCGATAAGTGACTCAATGTTTATATCTTTCCATGGAAATGGTCACTGGCTGTTGTTTGCAGTGAGAAGCAGATTCGCTGCTTGTCCGTCTCAGGGGGGAATAGGGCGGTAAGTGTTTACAACGCCAGCCACATCTGCGCTGCATTAACACCAGTCAGTTCTGGAGACGAGCCACAGAGCTCTTTAACTGTTTCAGTGCTGCCACTGCCACAGTTGTGACAATCACTCACTCGCTCTCTCTTTTCCAACACTTTAAAGTTTGCTCTTCCTTTGAAAAAGACATCATTTATGATAGTGTTGTGGTTGCCAATACATACAACATACTTTTTTATGCTTGTGAATTAATATCGAGATGATTCTGTCAAGCTTCCCAGCTCCTGTTGTATCAAACCTTGCAGGCAGTGGGCCAGTGCTGCTGGGATGGTCAGGCATAACAGAAATGCAGGGGAACAGAGCTGTTCACATAGCCTTTTAACCGCTCCACCATCAGCAGCCTGGCCAACAGATCTTATCTTCTCTCCGGATTTGGTCGAGTTTTTTTTTCGTTGTTGGAGAGAAAAACATGCGAGTTCCCAACTTTGTCCATCTGCTGTGAGTGGGGCTAGGAGTTTGATATCCACCATCTGTCCTCTAGAGTCGAGTCAAAGCAGTGCTTTTTTGGAAATGATCCGTGTTAAAGAAAATGAGTGTGTGGTGGTGTTTAGGAAGTTTGGTTTGTTTCCTTGGGTTGCGTGATGCATCAGACCTGAACGTAGCATACAGTGCATCCCTTTGGAGATCATCTGCTTCCGGGGTCACAGCTTCAAACCAGTCCCACGCTCTCCTCCTCCTCTGTTCACCCATCCTTGGCCTGCTATTCCTGTACCAGCCTCTCAGGGGATGAAATCTCAGACCGGGCTCCCTGGAGGTTGCTCTGCAGAAAGGCATTTTCTGAGGAGAAGTCTTTCTCTTCCGCTGCCTCTTTGGGAGATGTTGTCTGTGGGCTTTTATCATCACCTTGGTGGTCGAATTGCTGCTATTTCTTTCATCAAAAGGCTCTCTTACTGTGAAGTCGCATCACAAACAGGCACTGACAGGCACTCAGCATTGACCCCAAAAACAGCAGTTTGCAAAGCCTGGAGTTTAACGACATTGTTTTTGTGCCTCTTATCAAGTTTCACAGCGTATGAAAGGACTGAAGGTTTACTGCTTTTATGACAAGAGCCTGTAACGCCAGTCGTGTTCACAATGTGATATACTGCATGTTTGAACTTAAACAGACGGCGCTTGTTTACTTTGACAGGTCCACTTCATTGCAAGGTTACTGTGATTCAATCACAAACGTAGCATTGTGGGTCATGTGGCCCAGAGGCCCCAGTTGGTCCCCAAATACTATAGTTAATAGTTTGTGATAAATAGATTTACTGACTGTTTTTGTGTGCTATACGCAAAAGGCAACATGCTGCATACACAAATCTACAGCCCTCCCCCAGCAGCAGGTTAATGCAGCCCTTTTCACCAATACTCCTGTTGGGAATGATGTTATGAGATGTGGGAATCTGTTTCATGAACAAATATGGCAAGACAAGAAAAAAGTCGCTCATAGTTTTACCGATACATAAAGCATTTTGGGTCACATCTCACAAACACTTGTATCTTTACATCCTGTCTGAGTCTGACAATCCTAAAGGAACAATCCTATAGTTTAAAATATTTAAGCCTCCTTGTTTTTCTTGTTTCTCTTTAAAACTTTGTTGTCTCACAGGGTGGTATCGTTTGGCTCAGATACTGCAGCCATAAAAGTCAACATCTCATCTCAGCATCTCAGAAAAGATCATGTGTTAATATATAATAATGTAAAAAAAAGCTTGTTTTGTTTAATCCATGTGGTTGGCATGGCTTTGCACTGCAGTCATTTTAAATCAGTGAACTCGGAGGGAAGGGTCGTACTTCCCTCAGAGCAAGTGACGTCAGTTACTACACCAGCGACTTGCCCAAATGCAGCCTGTTCAAAATGAGATATAAAGTGCATGTGGACAAATAGTATTGTTAAAGGTCTTGTCAGAGAGAAACTAGCACCTGTGCACCTTCACTTCAAGAAGTAGAAGAAGAAAGGGATTTTCTTCATCTTCTTCTTCTTCTTCTTCTTCAAGAGGAGTCAACACCCCGTGGGGCTGAGCGCTTCAGTCTGATCCTCTGAGGCGACGTTCCTGCACCATTGCTCCAGGCTCTGACAGTGACTCTTCATATCAAGTTGTTATTGTTGTTCGCCTTTCTGGCCACTTCCCCAGAGAGCTGCTTGTGTTGCACCAGTCGTCTCCTCCCATCAGATGTGGGAGAACAGTTTGTAGCTGGTCCTCAGCTGCAGCTCTATAAACCTTCCTCCTGAGCTCTCCTGTCGTTGTCTTCATTTTTTTTTTACAGTCTCATCTCTCTTCACTCCTCCTTTAACATCATTCTCCTCATTTATAAAACAGTATTGTGCTGAGTTAACTGACTTCTTTTCCAGGGTCTTTGCTGTTTTTCCTCATACAAATGCATCATGTTTTATGATCGAGATCGAGTTTTCTCCTCTTCTCAAACTGAAGGAGCCCGTGGGTCTCTGCTCTTACCCAGTGAATTTATCTGTCATGCTTTTCCTATGTCTGTCGTTGAAGGGAACAGCAGCCATGGACTGAGGAAAAACGGCCTGGGTTTAGATTAATTTCACAACTCAACAGGTGACACTTCACGACTATCTCTCCCTCTCTCACTCTCTCTCAGTCTATCTATTACACTTCATCCCTCGTTCAGAGGCCAACACATGTCTTCTTGGTCTTTTTTAGTCTCTGGCCACATAATATCCTGGATTTCTCTCTTTCACTTGTAACATCTCAATAATCCTCTCCTTTTTTCCTCTGAAGCACTGAGATAGAGGGGCCACAAATAATGTCATGGCTGATTTATTCACCTGTTTTTTCTCTCTGGTGTTTCCACGTGTATTTTCAGTTTTCTGAATTATTAATCAATAGTTCCTGTTTTACTAACACAGCTTCAGGACTCGTGGCTCACTAACAAGCTAACCTCTTTCCATTTCTTTGTTTTCAGTCTTTTTTACAGTCCTCATATGTACTTTCAGATTTTTCTAAAGTCAATGTGAGTTCAGGTTGAGTAAACAGACTGTTCACACAAAGACAAGGTCTGATTCACATAATTATGTTTGTAAAAACATCTCCTATTTACCTCGTAAAATTATGTCAGTTCATTGTGTTAAAGTCTTAAAAGCTGGAAAATCTTATCCGGTGATATATTTTTACACACTGATTCATGATGGAGATTTAGATGGATCTAACTTCTGGTGATTACAATAATTTGCTGCAGTGCAATAGAAGGAAAAGTAGGTATGACGCATTCGACTGGGCTCTCAGCTGGAGTGATACAGGACTCTGGGATGTGTGTGGATTGGTTTGTGCGGGTGAACATCTGCAAGTGAAGTCAACTTACAGCTCATATTGGACACCATGAGGAGAGATGGATTTCAAATCAAAAAATATTCCTAGCTATGAATTTAAATTGATTATTTAACAGAGTATTTACAGAAAAACAGCAAGCGGCACAGATATTTTTTTGTAACTTGCTTCCTTGTTGAATCAACTTCAGGTAAAATGAATTCCCAAACCGTTTAGAAACTGCATTAAAGACCGGTTTCTATGTTGAATTGAGACATTTCACAGATATCGTAAATATCTGTCTGTATCCTTGCATCTATAGAATTGGCTACGCAAACACCAGCATGTTTATCATAGGTGCTTCAATGTGATGAATATTTCATGTCTCAGCCAAAATGTGTTTTCATCATCACAGACTGATAAATATTGAGTGCGGTGCTGTGCGGGTGTCTTTGTGTAAGGTCAGTGTGAGCCTGCAGCCTGTGAGGAGGCAGAGCAGGAAGCCGAGTGACTCATTGACCTCACGGTCCTCAGAAATCAGCTGCCTCTGTCCAAGGTGCTGGAACACTGCATCATCTTCCTTCTCCTCCCACACAGAACCAATTCAGACTCTGCTCTGCATACGAGCGCCATGAACCCAAACCCTCAGGACCCCTTTGGCATGAACCAGCAGATGGGTCGAGGTCCCCCCCAGCGTAATGGTGAGAGTAACACACACAGCACAAGATACTCACCTTTAATGATGCCACTTGCTTTGTTTGTTGCTCTTTCATATAACTTTACTAATAAACATAATTTCATTGCAGTGCAGAATAAACCAGCAACCTAACCAGGTCTGGCATGTATTGCTGCCCTGTTGTGAGACAAACTGTGTGTGTGTGTGTGTGTGTGTGTGTGAATGAATTAAAAGCAGGTGGAATATTTACAGTATCACTATTCTGATTCGGTTTTGTACACAGACTTCACATACAACATGCATGCAGTGCTTTACATCTGCAGAGGCATATATACCCTCATTCACATGCAGCGTGCAGGCTGCTCCCATGCTGGGTCCATGTCATAGTAATCATGCTAGTTTATGGTGTTTGTGTTTCTGTTCCTCTGGTCATTTATTAACAGAGACCACAGTCCATCCAGCCAGCTGCTTTTTAGACCTGCTCAGCCTCACAGAGCTCAGATACACATAATTCACTATCAGGCCAAAGGAAATGTTCTGTTTATGCTTTTGTAAATGGGCCCAAGGGGAAAAAAAGTAACTCTCTGCTCAAAGAATTCATCCTTCTCGTCCTTTGACACTCTCCATTCCTTCAGTTCTTTTCCATCTGAGCCTCCAGTGTGTTTTAGATTGTGTTTGTCACTTTTCTGAGTGTTGATAAAGTGTGTTTTGGATGAGTGAGTACTCCAGCTGATTACTATTCAGTCATTTAGCCAACACGTTTAAACAGGATATTGCTTTGAGGTCTGGGCCAAGTATGAGTTTAATGTACAAACAGAACGAACGCTGTGTGTGTGCTTAAAATGGTTTCACCTTAGACCCAGTTGGAAATGTTGGTCTGTGTTTATGTTTTGTGTTCCTTACAGAAATAGCTGATGTTGGGTATTTAATGTCCATCATTGCTCTCTGTTTGTTCTACTCTTTTTCTTTTGTGGGGCTGAAACCAAAATCTGTTATAATTGTGAATTGATCAACGCAGAGTCATAACTAACTCCAACTCAAAGTTACAGAGTCAGATTTTTATTTAAAATATGACTTAAAATGGGCAATCTTTCCTAAAATAGCTTAATTAGTTTCTAGCAAATAACCAATTAATTTATATTTGCATTTTAATTGACCTTTCACCTCAGCCCTGCTGTCATTCAGTGCTTCCAGACCCAGAATCAGCTGATCGTACTTGAGTGTATGTGGGAGGAAGTAACAGCGTCTCCCCAGAGATGAACTCGGCCACCTCTGCATCACAGTGTATATACAGCTCAGTCTTCTTGCATAACCTGCATAACCTGCTGCATATAGTCCAGCAGTGCATAGTCCACGTGTCTGTGTAAGCTGGTTCTCCTCTCTGACATCCAGCTGGTTCATGTTGGGGAAGGAGCAGTGCCTCCTCACAGATAGGAGCAGTGAGGCCATGGGGCCTAGTGGACACGTGAGAGTTTCAGTGGGTTTTGAGTGGTGTTAAGCCCCCGGCCGATTTCAGAAGCATCTAACCAGGAATTACAGCTGTGAGTCACGGTGTCGGAGTGAAAACACGCAGCAGCAGTATTTTTCTTGTCATTTTCCAGCTATTTGTTGAAGTCCAGAAGCAGCAGCAGTCAGATGTGACGTTACATCTGCAGCTCGCTCTGATTGCTCTCAGAGTACAGGAGGAGATTTTTCTTCATTCTGAACATTTATAACACAAACAAACAAACACTGTCCCAGATGAACGAGTGTCAGAGAGAACGAGGATGTGGAAGGAGAAGGAATGGGTCTGAACTGGATCAGGGGATAAAGGAAGATAAGCTGAGAACAGAAGTCTTACTGATGAGGAGAACTGACGGAGAACATCAAGAGGGAAGAAAATCCTGATAGGCAACAGAGTGCGCAGGAAGCATGTTGTTGCTTAACACAAGAATTAGACATGGAATAGTCCAAAGAGTCGAGGACAAAGACATGAAGTATCTGGCATCGAGTGCGAGTGAGGAGGAAGAGAGAGAGGCTCTTTGTGTTAGGAGAAAAACAATGGACCTCTTTTTAGTCCCCATCAGTCTGTGACCCCCCCTCCACCAACCTCTGCCACGTCTCTGTGACTAATAACACGATGCCAGATGCCCAGCTGTTGTGTTTATGAAGTTGCACAGTAATTGCAGAGCGTATTTGAAAGGGCCTGTTCCTGTTACAGACAAACAGCTGGTTAATATTGAACATCCTCTAATGTTCCTCTGCTTTTTGTTTTCCTGTCTTCCATTATCTTCCTCATCGATGGTTCTTGTTTCTGTGGAGGCTGGCGTTCAGCGAGTGTCAATGAAGCAGAGGTGGATGGCATTGGAGACAGTGAGTTGCACGTTTCCTCAGTCATCAAACGCTATTGGTTTATATTATGTTATCTGCAGAATATTTCATCACAGCTCGCCTTCTCCTCTGCAGTCTTCTCCTTCCCCACCCTGCCAAACGAGGAGAGTCTAATAGGTGTCAGTAAGCCCCTCCCCAAGCAGCTGTGGGAGGCCAAAAAGGTGAGTGTGCTGCTCATTTCCGGTTCTTCCACCAGTGACTGATGATGCTTTCTGTGAAGCTCCAACACAGTGACTCCACATTGACGGAGAATAACGTCAAACTCCCAAATAAACAAATGTAACAACAGGAACCGACCTGATTTATTTCTGATCAAATTCCTTAAATTCCTGCCGTGCCTTAGTCGCAACATGTCAGACTCCGTGTCAGGTTGGATGAGACAGAGACAGGTTTCAGGAAATTCCCGTCAAACCAGAAGGGAATAGGATTACATTTTTTATATTTCTTTTTTAGAAAAATAATCAGGCCTTGTGTATGCCTCAAAAGGTTCCCGTTGCCATACAGTATATAAGACAATGCGACAAACAGCCAGGCCCGGTGTTAATATTTGTTGTTGACGGATCTCCTGGATCTGGACATTATTTAAGTTCTTAAATTCCCAGGAGACGGACTCTTCAGGTGGAAGTTGGCACATCAAACACAGTAAGACCAGCAGATTCACAGGATCAGTATCAGCTCAGGTGCTGAACGTGAGCATCAGATATCAGCCGTGATAGGACAGATCCACATTGAATACAGTTCCTTTGTCTCTGTAAAAATAAGAATTCATTATTTCTGCTCCGATTCAGTTTCACTAGGTGGAGTTTGTCTTGTGTTGTGTGTTTAGTTCTGTATTTTCTATCTCCCTCCATTGAGGTATTTATCCACCATTACAATAAAGGACATCTCCTCAATGAGGAACATTTCATAATGCACCACAAGCTCCTTCCTGTATAATATGACACACTGACTGATGGACTATATAGATTTACAGTATAGAGGAAAATTAATATAGGGGAAAAGATGACTGGTGTCTGATTGGTGCTCAGTAACTGCAGATGTCTTTAGGTTTTGATATCTAGATTAAAGAAGAGACGAATAACATTTCAATGTATGCATCATGGTTGCATATAATTATTTTGTGAGACACAATGTTTTTGGATCATACATTTTTTCCCTCTTTTTTTTTGGTTGACTGAAATTTTGTGTTTGTGCCACAGGTCCAGTCTCTGACATCAAGACCTAAATCCTGTGAAGTGCCTGGAATCAAGTGAGTTCAGATGGAAATAGTCTTTTTCCTAAATCATGTTAATGCCATTACACCTCATATGTGGATCATATCAGGAGCTGTGATCCAGCAGCTTTCTGTCTTGCAGCTGGTCAGAAGGAACAGTAAAATCCTAGAAATGAAATGCCACACGCTCCTCCCTCGTCAAACAGGATATATGTGTTTCCCTTTATACGTCTCATCTTTTTATAGTAAGAGGAACAGAGTTGTTATTTCAACCAGATTCCATTGGCATTGTTCAGCAACGGTTTTCTGTAACTGTTGTCTTCCCACTTCTAACTACCTCTGCTGTCAGTTTTCACTGGCAGCTCAGCAGCTTTGTCACTGCTCTCATGTCATACTGGTACAGATCAGACATGGTTTACAGCCAATATCACCATTATCATACAGAAATATTTACACCTGAGGAGAGATATACGAAAGACGCCCTGTTGTCTGTTCTGGAAATAAACGATTGAACAGATTGATGAATCCGTCAGATCTTTGACTGCTAGAGAAGCACTGTTTATGTTTGTGGAGTTATGTATTTGCTGTGCCAATATGTGTGTGTGTGTGTGTGTGTGTGTGTGTGTCACAACAACAACAATGAGTCACACTTGCTGCTCATATGCTGTTAATGTGGCATATGAGTGGAAATGGAAATTGGAGAAATAATTGAGGAAACGGAGAGTGGGTGGGAAAATAGCCGAGGCTGGAACAAGTGGATGGGAGTCAAAGACAGGTCTTGTCAGTTTGAAATGACAGTGGCAGCACATTTAGTGACCTGGACTTTAAATTACGCTCAGTATTGAAATGTATTTGAGTGGAATGTGAACATCAGCATTCTTCCTGATGAATCCAAACACATCTTCTGTTTTTGTCGTCTGCAGCATATTCCCATCTCCAGAGCCGAACCCCAGTCTCTCCCACTATCAGGGCTCATTAAACACCGGCGGTTCTCTGCCCGACCTCAGCAACCTGCACTTCCCCTCCCCTCTCTCCACCCCACTGGACCCGGAGGACAACGGAGGGTATCCCAACATCAGTGGAGGCAGCAGTACAGGAAACCTCCCCGCAGCCATGATGCACTTAGGCATTGGAAACTCACAGGGTGGGTTGAGATCAGCTTTGTGCCTATGATACTTAATACGAAGCAGTGTCGCCTAATAACCTCATGTTCCTGTTTAACTAACTGTTTCATTTAAGGACAGTATATGCATCTAGACTGTCGAGTAAGAGTTGGATATGAACGAACCATAGTTTCAATGCTGAATCATCGTATTTGTGCAAAATATTTGTTGTTATTAAGATAAAAGTGACTCTGAGCAAACCCTATTGGTGCATTAGGTTTTATCTCAGGTTCTCTATTTTGTCCAAATATGGTGATTTTTAATTAGTCAGAAACTGTGGCAAACTGAACATAAGTGAGTCACATCGTTCTTGTATATTTCTTACATTTCTCCCCAGTCTCATTGTTAACTGCTAAATCTGTGCAGGGCAGAGGAAATGAGTCATCACCTTTGGGATTCTGGTCTTTGTTGGTTTATTAACGCGAACGTTGGTTCCAGCTTTTAAAGATTTCAGCCATAGCTCCAGCATCTCGAGCAGGCTCCAGGTTTCCTCCTGTGCCAGCGGACTGACTCTGACTACAACTATAATCTCTCTGTCTCCAGCTTCCTCTTTCTGAAACCCTGATTTGATCACACCCACCACTGCTCTCAGTCTTTCCTCTCCGTTCTGTGAGGAGGATGTGTGGTCGAGCTCCCATGTCCAACACAGCTCGGCTTGGCCAAGCACCAAAGTGACAGAGGAACTTTGACCCTGTTTTGGCTCTCGACAAGCAGATCTTTTCTTTTTCCCTCACTTTCCCTGACTGCTCTCCATCTTTCTCTCCCTCCGATCGCACAATACACTCTTGTGTTTTGGGTTTAAAACTGGAGAGCATGCTGGAAAATCGAGTACATGCTACATCATAACTTCCACATGTTCTCCTCGGTTCCTGAGGGCCCATATCTGATTTAGCTTCGCGGCATTCTTAGTTTCCATGTAATATATATTTACACTCTGATGCTTTCTGAGTCTGTCCCTCTGTGTGTTTTTGTCTTTATCGTCCCCGCAGGACTTTCCTCCTCTTTGAGCAATCCCTCCATTCAAGCATCCCTCAACAACTGCCAGCTGCAGTCATCGCTCAGCAATCCCTCCATCAACTCATCTCTGCGACTGTCCAGCAACTCCCCCCGACGACGGCCCGCCCCCATCAGCCCCCTCACCCTGTCTCCAGGCTCCGAGCAGCGTAGAGGTCTGGCTAAGCAGCTGTCCCCGACCATGTCCCCTTCACTGTCCCCCATCACGCAGGTAAACCGAAGGAGTCGTGAAAATGAAAGAGGCAATAAAGTTGTAGACTGCAATGACAATTAAAACTGAACTGTATCTGCCGTCAAGTCTAAATAATATGACATGTAGTTTTTGTGTCATATTTTTGTTTGTCAGTATCTCAAGTCTCTGCACAAATTACAAAGTGCATAGTACAAATATTCAAAGTAAACCTAACCCACAAGTAAAAGAAAAACACAGCTGCAGTCGTTTTTGATGGGAACAGTGTAATTGAGTAATGACACTAACGAATCAGAATAAATAAAGTCTTTATTCAGCTTGCCGTCAGTCTTTAGTGACTCCTGCTGGTTCTCGCTGTCCTGTGTAGGGAGTTGCTTTGGATACCAGCAACATGCCGAGGGAGCCGCCCCCACCCTACCCGCTTTACCAACAATCCCAGCATGCAGTGGACCAGGGCCGACAACGCCAGCAGCAGCAACAGCAACAGCAGCAGCAGCAGCAACAGCAACAGCAACAGCAACAGCAGCAGCAGCAGCAACAGCAGCAGCAGCAACAGCAGCAGCAGCAACAATCACAACAACAGCAGCCCATTTCTCCTCTTCAGGCCATCTCAATGGACTTCAACACAGGCCATGTAAGAACCATAAAGACTGCTTTTGTCATGGTGTCTGTGTATGACACAAAAACACACAGACATAAGCACAATAGTTTTTACTGTGTCTTGTGCATGTGCGTTGTTGTTTGTGAGGCAGAAATGAGTGTGGAGATCAGTTTCAGCATAGTAAATTCTGTAAACTCACAATAATACAAACTATGTTGCATTTACTTTGTAGTTTATTGAATGGTAAATAGGTTTAAGTCAGAGATAAACAATAGGAGGGAAATGTGATATGTTATATAGCCATTAATGTAAAGGTCTACAATAAGTGAATAGAGTCAGGTTTTACTCCACGACCAGTGAGGTTAAGTAGGTATTTTATTTACATCTATCAAATTCCTTATTACTGCATTTAATAAATACCATTACAGTTTATAAAATAATGAAAAAATGACTGTCGCTGTCTTTTGTCTGCAATCATATGAAAAACATCAGCAGATCTTCACTTTGGAGAAGCTGGAATCAATTTAATATCAACTTACAACCTGCTGCTAAGAGACTCTTTGTTTTCCCTGACAGCATAACAATATGGCAATGTTCTTCAGTGACCCCTTCATGGAGCCACAGTTCTCCAATCGCCAGAGCAAGACCCTCCCATATCAGGTACCAGCTGACGCACACAGACACACTATACACATATTCATCTCTGTAGGGGAAAAGTTGTCTGAGCGTGGAAAAAGGCTCTTTGGCCAACAGATGCAAACAGCCTGGACACATCAAAGTGTAGTATTCATAATGGAAATCACTGCTCTGACAGTGGCACTGACATGGAGCACAATCTGCTTTTGACACCGACGCAAACCATTCACACAAACATGTTAACACAATAGAATTTCTCCAGCCAGGAAGTTGATATGAATTTTAACAGCAGTAACTTCGTAAACGTCTCAAATACGTCCGGCTCAGTGTGACGACAGGTCAACTCACTGGTGTGTGTGTGTGTGTGTGTGCGTGCGTGCGTGCGTGCGTGCGTGTGTTTTCTTTCATTTGCCATTTTCTCCATCACCATCTGTCGTCCAGTTGGACCAGTTTGGTCTGTTAGAAAACACCATGAGCTCCACAGCAGGGGGTCCTTGTTTCGACCCTTCCTCCTCCTCGCTCTACTACTCCCAGGCCGCCCTCTCAGGACTGGGTGGCAGCCATGGCAGCCTGCAGGACACCATGCACATGAGGCCGAACATGCTGTACTCCAACTGCAGCGGGGGACTCCCCAACATCATTCTGACTGGTGAGTCCAGACCGCTATTCAGGTTTGAACCAGTGAGGTTACTACAGATATTCAGCTGTTTGGCTTTTGCGCAAAAAGGAATAATCGTCTTTAGCCAGATAAGAATAATTCCTTCAGTGTTTAACAGTCATATCAGTTAATGCAAATACGTGTGTGAGTGTGTTCCCATGTGAGGATGAAATCGAAGCTGCCTCTCTGCAGAGCAGTTTGTTCAGGAATCATTCACCCACTAGCATCTGTTCCTCCCTCTCTTTCTCAGATGACTCCAACCCTACTCTGTCAAAGGACATCAGCAGTGGGCTCTCCACCGTGCCTGAATATTTTGACTCGGAGGGAGGCTTCCCGTTGGAGGACGAGCTGCACATCGAGCCCCTCAGCCTGGACGGTCTGAGCATGCTCAGTGATCCGGACATGGTGCTGCCGGACCCATCAGTGGAGGATACTTTTCGCAGTGACAGACTTTGAATGTAAAGAGTGTCACAGTTTTCCAGAAAGGACACACACACACACACACACATGGATTTGCAGTGTATAGAGTGTACAGATCTGAATATGCATGCTAACAATCAGTGTAGGGCCATTGTGCATGTATCCACCACCACCACTAAGACTCATTCAATGTGAAAGAAGTGATCATCATGTGCGCAGACATCCAGGCTCACTGTGGAGACGTGTGAACAAACACTGTTTACATCAACTTAATGCCAAGTTAGTCTCACACATGCTCACGGTTGTATTTGTGATGAGGAGGAGTGATGCAGATGAGGGTTTAAAATCAGGACTGGGATCAGACACAGGTCCGGCTCCGAGACTGTCCGCCCCTCGAACCACCTCGATTCGGACGAACACACGCGACAACACAGAGTCGAGCTGCAAGTCCTCCTCTTTCCCTTTCTTCACCACCAGCACACAGCCCCCCTGAAGCCATGGCAACCTCATCGCCATGGTTACCCATTATAGCAACCCCATCACAGTGCTGAAGAGCAGCAGAAATGCCAACATGATTAACTTTACTCACAGCGCCAACGCATCATCGAATGGGAACCGAGTTTGTGTTAAAACATCTGGCAGCTCATTTTTCTTCAGGTGAAATAACATCCAGCTGTGCCGTGGCTGCTTCAGGCTCCCAAACAATCATGGTAGAAATGAAGACTATAAGAGTTTAAGCTTCAAACATATTTTTTGGTGTCAGATTATTTTTAAGGTGTTTGCCACACATTTATGAATATATATTTATACACACACACACACATATGTAACCGTGTGAATATCCAAACAAGTCTCAATTTCAGTCTGATTCAAAGTTTTCAACCTCAAGAAAAAAAGGGCAAACTGTTTACAAAGATGAGATTTTATTTAGTAAATATTACTAAAGAGTATAGCTTTTTGAATTTCTAATTTAGAAATACAATTCTACGATGCATTAAATGAATTCTGTATATTTTTCTGTGCGATCTGGATGGACGTCGCCTCCTCCAGAGGAGTCGGCTGCGGTGTTCCTCTGGCAGAACCATGAAAGCACTGGGACAACATCAGAGTCCGCTTTAAGAATGGAACTTCACTTTTTTTGACTTCTGTGTTTTTTTGTTTTTAAAAATACTATGATGTAAAATTATTGCATATGTTTTATTTTACATTTTGTACTGACTTGTCATGGCGCTTTTAAATGTTGTGAAAAAAGGGCATGCACTGTGCTACTGTGGATCGATTTTTGTCCCAAATATCTGTTTGCATCCAGTTTTCTGTCCTAGTGCCGCGGCAGTACAGTAACCCCGCCCCCAACCCCCACCCACTTCACCCCGCCCTGCCACCCTATGGCTGCACAGTGAAAGTGAGCAGGCGGTAACCATGTGGGCATCGGACATCATGTAACATTGCACTTAAACTCTTTTGCACTAATTGGTTCACATTGTGTAGACGAATCTTTTTAGACCAGGTAAAGTTTTTTTTTAACCTGACAACCCAAAGAAGCTGATTGAAGCCATGAAAGAAAAACAAGAGTTAATCTCACCACACGTGAAAAGTCAGTGCACACACACACACAGACACACACACACAGACACACACAGACACACACGTCAGAGCACCAGCAGCAGCTGTTTGATGTGGCAATGATGTGACATCAGTGATGATGTTTTATTCTCTGGCTTCAACAGTCATAAGTTTGTGCAAAGAGCTCACACTGTTGATGATGTAACAGCTGGGCCATCCAGGGCATTGACTGCCCTCTAGTGTCTCTTTTAGTCAGTTCAGAGCTATTGTAATATAGCTTATTAAAAAGGACTTGGAGCAGCCCTCTGACTTTGCTCTTTTAGCTATGCAACGTTTTTTCCAGCTAACTCGTGGAGCCTGTTGACCAGGTGTCACTTGTACTTTATGCAGTGGACTGAGGCTTTCAGGGTTGTTCTGTTGTGTACACAATGTGCGGGATCAAATTTAAACACACAATATTACATGAGTCCAGTGTCTACAGTGTGTGTTAACTGTCGGTCAGTGGGAGGAGTGTTTGTAGTGTAGTGACTGGCTGAAAGGAGCCGTCGAGGTTAAAATGCAGCATGGCGCTGTTTGCTTGTGTTTTTTTTGTTTGTCTGTTTTGTTTTTAAATGTCAGAAGGCGTTGTTGTACCCGAGCCGCTGTGTGGACTGGGGTCTACTGGGTTTATTCTTCATAATAGTGCATGGAAGAGATTGAGTGTGATTATCGGTCTTGTTAAGGGGGGACTTGGGGACTTATCATCTGTCAGAGTGGATATTCACTTTCAGCTGTTGATGCATGTTTTATGTGCAGCTCATCACATAAAACAGTGGTTGAGTTATGGAGCCACTTTGCAGTTTAAAGTTCCTGTGTTTATTTCATTCATATATACACACACACACACATATCTATACGTATGTATATACGTATATATACCTATGTATATACATATATACATATATGTATATTTTTTGTCCCAGCCTGTGTCCTGCAGTCTGAAGCCTTCTGCTGCCTTATTGTTGTTGTTATCTTGACATGTTTATATTCCTGCAGTATCGACCTGTAATCACGTCCCTTTAGCTTTACCTCTGTTTGGTACTAACGAACTGCCCGTGGTTGTTTTCTGTCAAATAGCTTTTTTTTTCTTTCCTTTTTTTTTGGTGTCATATTTTTTAGTTCCATATTAAAATGTACAGTTCTGTTATTTAAAAAAAACATGTTTTTGTTCACTTGTGTTACTACTTACTTTGTTTTGTAATGTTAAGACCTCCTCCCCCCGCCCCCCAGTCATAAAACTTTCTTAGTTTGTAACGTATGTTATAGTGCTTATCCCTCTGATTTAATATAAACAATAAAACTCTGTATGGTGCAGAATGTGTAAAGGTTTTACTCAAATGTTGGAGGGTGCAGTGACTGCTTCTACCTGTAGGTGGCAGTGGTGTAATGTAGGTCTGCTCATCTCACCATGACATCCAGATGTTGAGTTTGTTGTTCTTTGTATTTTCGACCCAGTTTATCAGAACCTCTGTTTTATTTTCCAGTAAAGGAACAGACCGTGACTTCAGAAAGAGACGCCGAGGACGACGTCAGCGCTGATGAGGTCATCGGGAGCGTCACAGGTCATGTGTCAGACATTTTCTTCCTTTCAGCTTGTTTTTTGTTTTCTTGTGTCATCACTAATTCTGGATCCTGTGTTGATAAAATGCTTCCTGGTTTTATCCAGCTGACTGCAGCTCACTCAGGTGCAGGTGATAATGGTAATTATACTCCTGTGTTTATTTCCCAAGATGCAAATGGCAGTCAGATGGTAACACTTTTCATACGACTAACGCTCCCGGTCCTCACCGCCACATTCCTCCCACGCCTTTTCCCAAACAGCGATTCCTCGTAAACAGGAGGAGAACATTCCCTGTCGCTCATTGGTTCGGCAGTGAAATTATGAATGTGACATTTGGTGCCCAGCAGGTTGGAATCACAGCAGCGACATGTACACAAATGTACATATAGTCTATATGAGTGTGTGTGTGTGTGTATGTGTGTGTGTGTGAGGGCAATGCAGACAGATGGACGGTGTGGGATTCTGGGAATCAGCCATGTATAGAAAACAATCTGTGAATATGTTTCCCAAAACAAGAACACGCACACACACACACACACACAGAGTGAGGCCACTGAGTAGATAATCACAGTCATCAGTCACAGCTGGAGTCAGTCCACTCAGTGAGTCTGGGCAGGTCAGGATGCCAGGTTCAGATTCCTGGCAGGCTGATGTGTGTGTGTGTGTGTGTGTGTGTGTGTGTGTGTGTGTGCATGCGTGTGGTGAAAACTTTGTGTGTCACTCGATTGTAGAGAACAAACTGTGCTTCCCCGTCAGAACAGGCGCTTCTTAAGCATCATGGGTAGAGATAAAGGTGTAGTTCAAACACTTTGACACGTTTGGTAGATTTTAACGAGTGCTGGCACAGAATGAAGGTAAAGAAGCAGAGTCCACACAGCTGCCTGTCTCTTAAAGAAAAAAGAAAAATGTGTCGTTGTTGTTTCGTTTTTGTTTTGTTTTAGATGATTACATTTTGACGTGATGATGCAACGTGAAAATCAGATGGGTGTGAGGAAGTAGTTTGGAGCTTCATGTCTGACAGTAACCTCTGATCACTCTGCCGTCTGTGTATTTTTAGCGAGCAGCGTCCCACATAGCTGC